>VOMN01057246.1:0-23566 GCA_014899125.1 Orchestia grillus | reverse complement strand
TTTTTTTAAAGGTCCTCCCGATAATACGTAAGCACCAATTCTTTATATAGCAGCGGCAGAATTTTCTTTTTTATTCTTTCGTAACCTAAATAATGTTTCGTGCGCATAAATTGAATAGCCCAACGTTCATTTCAGCATGAAAAAAAATACCTCGACGATGAGTTTAACACTGACTACGATTCTCCACACGGGTAAAATTACATGCCAACAAATATATCTCCTGGGAATTTAAAAATGAAGGATTTTGGTTTTGCAAATTTGGTTAGTCTATTAATTTCCTTTCTAATCAGAACTAGCTTATTCGATTGATGAGCACCAATTTGACGAAAACTCGAAAATTTGTATGTATACATGATAGTGCTTTGGCTACATTAGGTTAGGTTAGATAATCGCGTGTACCATAGATGACCCACTCCCGAGGCAAAGTGTTAAGTGACTGGAACGGTGAAACTTCCTGCAGCAAAACAAGAGAGGAGAATCTTTCACAAACGCGTACGTGTTGGTGCAGCGCGTCAGACGTCGCAGCCGTAACTTTCTGCCACTCGGGGCAGCGCTGTCACTCCTGCTAACACTTCCACCAGATTCTTGACTTTCTTCTCATTTTAGCACTTTCATTACTTGCACCATTTCTCTATTTCTGTCACTCTCACACCTGTTACTGCTTTCACCACTATTACTTTTCTACCCACCTACACTACCTTCACCACCGACTCCTCCAATATCACCACTTCTGCTCGTTTAACTACACTCATCTATAGGCGTTAGTCCTCTCGCCAAACCTTTCAAATCGAGGATCTAAATCTTACAAATTTCCTAAAAGATTTTTCCTGAAGTTCACGAGTCAACTCTTCAGATTAAATTGCGCGTCTTTTAGGGCAGGTAGTACATTTAATTAATCACTCCGCCCCTTCACCTGCTTTTATTTTTTCAACTGGTCCTCGCTTGAGTAATTATTTTGTTGAATAACTCATTGGGGCCCTGTACAAAAGCGCAACAATAACCTCAGCTGAAGTAGATATTTAGATTATGAAGTGGAGTTTGAAGTGAATCACTGTTTAGTCCAGAGTAAACGTTTACAAACATGTGGATCTGATGAAGTCTCTTGCAATAATTCTGAACAGCGAGTATAATTTTGAACAGATACGGTGAAATATGATGTTCGGGGTATTTTTTCCTGTTTGGGGTGATTGTCCCGTTTGGGGTAACTTATTCAGCGTGGGCTAGTGAGTACTGCATAAAGTAACTTCTGAGGGCACAGCTTTCAACAAACCGATTGTCCTGTTGGGGCAGCACATGCAGAAGTATAGGTATCGGTCCTAAGATCCAGAAGTACGCAGAACATGCATGGTAACCTCGCTATGTTTTACCACAAACACTGCCGCACTCGTGCCTGGGAACATTGCGTGAAGGCAGGCAACCAACGCTGGGAGTTCCTTAAGAACACCTCATCCCGAGTGCAGTTCTTTTGCCCACAGCAGTTCACCTTCCCAGGCCATAAATCTGAAGCCGCTGATCTCGCACCAACTTTGAACTTCTTTTGTAATTCTCAACATAAATTAGAAGGCCACGGAAGTTAGCTCAGCTCGTAAGGCTCTCGTCTTAGCTTCTCTTGTACTCGTCGAAATTTATGTTGGACAAGGTCCGGCGTTCGAGCGTGTGATGTGTATTGAGGGTCGTACGAAGTGACTTAGAGCGCACTGCATCATGTCCCAAACACAGAGAACTGTTTTTAATTACGAAGGAAATTAGCCTTTAATTCTAAGCACTAGGCGCACAAAACGAAATTATGTCTATGCGAGTTGTGTCTAAATCAGAATTCGTCCAAAATAAAAAGCGAAAATGAGCAACAGGTGGATTCTTTTTAACGAATCCCTCGCCTTGAGTGCATCTGTAGTGTTTAACACAGTCACAGCCACTATGAAAGTTAGATTTGTTGTGCCATACTAAATTAGTGTTTATTAATACGCAATAAAATTTTAGTTTTCTTATCGAAATGGTTCTAGAAGGTAGAAGCCCTTATAGCCTATACATGAGCAACGAAGACGCCCATCCTCATAAGAAGCAAAAGTTAATGATAGCAATTGAAAAATAGCTAAATAGCAGTTTTGATGGAAGTCGCAAAATACTACATGATGCACGTATGGATGTGTCATGTGGCACCGAACGTGTAGAACAAAATGGAAATAAAACTCATGGTAGAGTTCAGGGGAAATATTTTCTGGAACGTACTTCATTTTAATGTGATTTCCGTGGTGTTGATGTTTGTGATCGCTTCCTGACGTCTGTAATCTACTTTCGAGTAATCACTTTCTGACGTTTGTAATCTACGTTTGAGTAATCGCTTTCTGACGTTTGTAATCTACGTTCGAGTAATCACTTTCTGACAGAAAAAAGGCATCCTTCAAAATAAAATGAGACACTAAAAAATGCAAGGGAAACATGAATTCGAAGCGGATAGAACCATTATGGTTGGTTGAATTTTCAGACATTTTGACGCAAATCGAACCGGGAATTTTAAACGATATGGTAGCAATTGACAAGAGGGACACCAAAAAATTGTAGAATCACTAGACCTTCATCTTGCCCTCTCGATTGGGATCAACTTTGTGAACAGAGAGAGAAATTCAATGAGAAATTTACGAGAAATATACGTCACAGGCAGATGGTGAAACCACGTGTTATATGAAACGCCTAAACAAGGCACATGGGCCGTGAAACAAGGCATTTCAGGACTACAGAAATGACTAATTTACTCAGACGTTTGGTGACGTCACGTGACGTTGGTGAGCCGGAATGTTAGTCATTTCGTATAATGCGAGGAATGTTTGGGAATTTCGTAAAATGCGGGGAATGTTTAGGTATTTCGTGTAATGACTGGAATTTCAGTCGTTCCACGTAATGACTGGTTTCCCTATCTGCCCGGAAAATATGTAAGAAGTAGGCTACTGTAAGTCATCACAGTGATCAATATTTGCTCGAATGCTATGACGCAAAATGAATTCCATCGCAAGTTTCTCTCTTCAAGAAACGAGTGAAACCATTAAGTTGGAAGTGATTTTAGCTGTGTTTAGCTACGTTGGCGAGAAGCTTTGATGCTTAGAAAATATGTTCAGTTCATCGGTTATCATGACGAGTAAACGTTCTACGCTCTGTTAGGGCTTGTGCTCGTCTCTCTTGGGTGGAAATTCGTGGCAAGGTGGCAAATTAGCTAGCTGACAAGATGACAAGGTGGCAAGTTAGGTAGCTGGAATGGTGGCAAGGTGGCACCGTGGCAAGTTTGCTAGCTGACAAGGTAACAAGTTAGGTAGCTTGCATGGTAGCAAGGTGGAACGGTGGCAAGTTAGCTAGCTGGCAAGGGGACAAGGTGGAACGGTGGCAAGTTAGGTAGCAGGCAAGGGAGAAGGTAGAACGGTGGCAAGTTAGCTAGCTGGCAAGGGGACAAGGTAGAACGGTGGCAAGTTAGGTAGCTGATATGGTAGCAAGGTGGCACACTGACAAGTCAGCGAGCTGTTAAGGTGGCAAGGTGGCACGGTGGCAAGTTAGTTAGCTGGGAAGGTAGCAAGGTGGGATGGTGGCAAAATGCCCCCAGCAGAGGCCCTGTGCCTCATCTTCTCGATCCACAAGACATGTACACCAACTTCGACCGTCCAAAGTTTTGGAAATTTTATAAAGTGCTATGCAAGCTCCTACCAAAAAGTTGAGTAAATTTGATTGATTTCAGGGGTTCAGAATGAAGGTAAATGAAAATTTAAATTTTTTCTCGAACGCGCGAAGCCTTCCTAAACTTAATGAGTGTAAAGTCTTTACTAATCGAAAATTAAAAGATGATTAAAGAATTCAGTTCTCTGATGTTAGAGGGTGTTTCCAAAATTATTTACCAATTTTTGAGCACTTCGATGCTCTTCCTTTAATTTCTTGCAACACTGGTTTGGAACCATAGATTTGAGGGACAGTAAATCATGGCTATGAAAAAGAGAAGGAAATGCTCGGAAGTAAACTTGACAATAGCCTCACCACAGGACCAGCACGCTGTAGATCTCTTCCCTATTTAGATAATTTTAGTTCTGAAAGTTGCCTGCTGTTCTCGGTTTTGAAGAACTCCCGCTAAAGACAAATAAAGTTTAAGTTCTGAAGAGACGCTAAGATAAACCTCTCCCAAGTTAAAGCAAACAGCAACGCTCGCTCGCGTTAGCTGGCAGTAGAAGTCTGGCGGGGCGCGTAAATTAGGTGTCCCGGAAATTAATCCGTACGTAAATTCGAATTACCCTCTATATTATGTAGACACTAGTTGCAAGGTTATGTTTTCGAAGTAAAAGTAGCACGTCAAATCTTCAATTTAGAATATTTTAAAACAAGTGAACAATGTTAAAAAATGCTCATGTTTCGATCTCTCTCCTACTGGCTAGAGGATGAGTTCATAAAAGAGACAAGCACAGAAGTAGAACTTATACTTTTCACTTATAATGTCAATAGAACCAAAGATTATAAACTTATCATTGTTCTATGATACATTACTCAGTCCAGCTAAGAAGCATTTGGTAACTAATATGTATGGTTTGGCTGCCTTTCGCTCAAATATTCACCGAAGCGCCGGAGAGATCACTCTCAGGCACCCCCTGTTGCTGACCCATAAATTTTATGAGGTCTAAGACCTCGAACCGGCCACGTTTTCGCGCTCTACACATGGGGGTGTGAAAGTCGCTTTACCATCAACTCGTCCAGAGGCGTGACCATTCCGTACAACAGTGCTCGTATAGGCAGGGAAAAGGATACGTTGAGCTAAAACAAGTTTTCGGCTTATAAAACGGTGTTTGTTCTCATTCATTTGCATGGTGCTAATTCATGTTGGGAAGCTTAAAAACGGTTCGCTCATCGAACAGATGAGGAAGCTGTATGAACATAATTGCTGTGACCGCCACAAAACCGGTAATCAATTTTGAAGGAAATAAGAGATTCGATAATATACCATAAAATATGGCTATGCGATAAGAAGGAAGTACGTATATCGAACAGCCGTAGCCATGGAACGACTTTTGGTTGTTTACATATGTATATGTACTATAGCACTAAAAGACTGAAGAGCTTGCTTGTTTTTTTTACCAGCGGTCTTGAAGGGATGTTTGTGTTGTGTAACCGACGGAAGTTATGGCCGAGTTCCCATACGAGTTGTGACCATTTATGTGGTTCTCTTTATGTGCTTTCCTTTTTATGTTTTTACTTTTTGCAAAGGGAACTAGAGGGCTTAAGACCTAAAGTCACCGGCGATCTAGAAAATTCCTAAACATTGAAATCTGTGGAGTCATTGTTAAAATCACGGGATTTCGCCGACATGGCTCAGTACTCGGGACTCGATAGTGGAACTCCGACTTGCTGTGCAAAATAAATTGTCACATTAAACGATATTCAGAACTTAAAACAGAGAGTATAACTGAATGAATAGTAAGCCGTCAGTTATGTTGTAATATTGCAGTATGACTTTCTACTTCGAAGTAAAATATTTAGCTTATGGTTGGTTGCAAAGTGCTCGTATAATTAATAAATTCAGCGTCTATTCTCGATTTTCCACATTTCTACTGGCCTCATAGAAACAAAAGCAATGAGAATCCTTGAATGCATGAACGGTGTTAGGTGACACAAATCGGACGCGTCCAGCGTTTCTTGATCATTCGGTCCTCTCTGAGCTGGAAGTTTCCAGGTCAGATTAAAGCACGTAGTCATTAGTTTTCCAAACGGCGCTTGCTTTTCCAATTTTTTTCTAGATTTATTTGGTTTTCTAAATTGATTAATTTTTCCTCATTAGATTGGTTTCCCAATTTGATTTTGTTTTTCAAATCGATATTCCTTTATAAATTGTTTTTTTTTTGCAAATGGGGGCGTGTATATGTCGACTCCTGAATGTCAGCCCACACAGCACGTCGATGCCTTCAGAATTTGGATCATAATTGCTGTTGGCCTCCACAACACGGGCGATTGGGCCGTCCTGGCGTGACTAATTTGGCCCTCTTAAAATGCCTCGAACTCCGACCTTCCCAACTCGCTCTTCTGCTTTACTTACCTTGTATCATTTATAGAATCAGGCAAAATAACATACCACGGTATCTGCGCCTGCAGCATAAATATGAAGGGAATACGTAACGAGATGACGCAAGGAGTGACGAAAGAAGGACAGGATCACAGCGAAATTTAGGCACAGGAAAGAATAGGGAAAGGCGCAGCCTGCGCTCTGCAGCTCGCTTTGAGAAACGATAATCTAGTGCACGGCTTGACGGTCGGTGCCAGGATGACAGAGTGCGCTCTCGAGGTCTCCAGCACCAACGAGGTGAGTTGAGCGGCGTACGCGCGAAGGAAATAGCTCTCGTATTGTACAAAATGACCACCCAAGCTCGAGGGGCCTTCCATGGGAACTTACACCTGCCATGGGAACTTACACACGGGCAGCCCGCACACTTTAGTTCTTCGTCTCCCGTACGTGTGTGTGTGTGTGTGTGTGTCGGGGCTGGACGAGAGAACGGTCGCTTCAGACGGTTTGACTTGTATTTCAACGAGCTGAGATGTGTGCGATTCTTACATGGAAGTCTTAGTTGTAGTCTAGTCCTGGATTTGAGGAATTTGATACTGATGTTTGAAGTGTAGAATGTATGTCGTGAGGAGTCTTGAGTTAGAAATTGTGACTATTCTGAGATAGATGTTTGTATTCTTGTGGGAGTTCCATGAGCAAGTTTTTAGAGCTAAAACCTGAAAACCTTCAGTTATATAATATCGGCTGTCAATTTCGTTCTTGAGAATAGCAAAGGAGCATTGAATCACGCAAAAACTTGAGTTTTCTTCTCGTCACGAGGGGCTCATGCAAAAACTTAAGACTTTAAATGTAGCAGTTCGTAATATTTTAGAATTGACAGAAAATGTTGAGAAACGGTTTTTGATTCACAAATATTAGTTTTCAATGCATAAAATTCTACTTTAAACGTGTATATATTCAGGAGTCAGCAAAGACCACTCAAACGCGAAAAATACACTTTTGTTTTCCATAGGCAGTCAAATGAGATGAGGTAAAAAACTGCAACTTTTTCGACCGGGGATGTTCACTGCATTTTTTTGAATATGTAATAAGTTTAAAATTGGTCATAAATGTCACATAGATAATTTATCTCGCAAGATTTTGTCTTGTTTTGTGGAATCCTAATTTTTATTCCACTAATCGTCGTTCATTCTCAGATTTTTTAGAATTCCTCATGAACAGCAAATCTACAGGTACCTGTTCCTTTTTCAAAAAAATAAATTGTCGTCTTTCTATTATATCCTAAATTTTAAGTATTTTTGCCCCAGTATTAAGAAATCAGAAAATCTTTTAAAAAACCCGCGAGCGTTTTTGAAGCTGGTGCCAACGGTGGCGATGAAAATAAAATAAATATTTGCCTCAACTTCGCAGTCCGCTGATTATTTTACAGCAACTTTCCGTAGTTGGTCTGAGTTTCGACCGAACAATCAGAAAAAATCACTAATTTTGCAATTCGGGCTCTACTGGTTGTTCCCACACCCAATCCTCGCCAAACCAGCTCATTCTTTGCAAACATAAACTGGACCAAAAAAAAAAGAAAGCGAAAAAGTGTCTAAAATCTTTGCATTCGTACTCCCTCGGTGAGCTGCGGAAACCTGTACAATTTTCGTAAACATCGGCCCGACAAACCTGGAAGTCCAGGGCGCAGACGCCGGAACTTGCCGGGGACGACAGGCTTCACTCGGGAGGAAGTGTGATTGTCGATGCCTGTCACGTCACGGCCCAGAGACTGAAGCAAATTGCGCTCCGCTCCAGCTCTGCATCACTCGAATTACTGTCGCCACCAGCTGCCGAAACGTGACAGCGCGTCATGCCTCTCGTCATGTTGCTGGATACACGTGATGCCTCTCGTCATGTTTCTAGATACACGTGACGAATCTTGTCATGTTGTTGGATACATGGGATGCTTCTCGTCATGTTGCTGGATACACGTGATGCCTTTCGTTGTGTTGCTGGATACACGTGATGCCTTTCGTCGTGTTGCTGGATACACGTGATGCCTCTCGTCATGTTGCTGGATACACGTGATGCCTCTCGTCGTGTTGTTCGATGCACGCGATTTTCTCATGATGTTGAAGGATACGCGCGAAATGCTACAATAATTAGTTAGAACACTCGAAAGTTTGTGCATATCTAGCGTCGAAGATAAATTAGGCCGAGATCCTGGAAACCGCTAGTTTAAATCGCATTGGTTAATCGATGACTGTCCGTCCGTGAATGGATGCGCCTGCCACTTCTGTGAGAGATTTCTGAATTGTTCAAATTGTCCTAACAAATTTACGTCTCGAAAACTGTGATTTGCCACGCCGGAAAAGTTTCTTTATTTTTTCAACATCGCCACTATTTATGTTATATTCTACTACTCTGAGTTCATGAAAAAACAGATGATTGTTTCTCTCTCAGACCATATGTCCTCAAGATCGAAAAAAATCATTCCTAAAATTTCTTTACCCAAAATCATTCGAGCAAGCACTTACAAAAAGGCTGTTACAAACATATAAAGAAAATATGCCGTCTGCTCTAGAGTCTGGGCTCTCATGGAAACAAAACGTAACTTTTTACATTCTATGTATTTTAAAGGCGCATCATTCAAGGCTAAGAACTAACAGAGCCGTTCATTTTAGACAAAGTACGGCAGAAAACCCCCTAGCTAGTCTTTGGGGTTCAGATAACTCACCACCACCTCAGGTACAGGAGGTTGTTGTTCGCGAAATCCCGCCAGGTAAGACGGACCCTGCAGCGCTGTATAATTGGCCTACACGACCCACAGCCTGGGCCCCCACCTGTCGTCAACACGAGGCCCTGCGGAGGCAGAGTGGTGGTGGCCGTGCCTCTCAAACCCCCCTCGCATTAGCTCTATACTCCATAGTGAGACCGGTTTAAATTTCCCTGAAACATCTGGTAATGTATAAAGCATTTGTTACAGTTTACTCATTTTTTCATGTGTTCTTTCATTCAAAGACACAAGCACCAACGAAGAAAAAGGCGAGTTTAAAACGTGGGATAGATTCAGAGCGTAAAAAAGTACATTAGCCTCCAAGTCGTACAGGCACACTTCAGTGGCAGCTTAGTTTTTGCTTGGTGCTTTAACCCTATCAAATAATGAACAAATTTGCAAAACTAATGATATGTTCATGCTTAAAGGGTTAATATTATGAAGACTTCCGTCTATTTCTCTCAGTGATAGCAATTATTTTCAAGAAAACTAAATGAATGTTCTTAAAATCCTGATAAATTCCTAGCCTACTTCTTCAAGTCCCGCAACATTCACTACAGCCCCATAAAATGCTATTATGATGAAATATAAAGAAACATTATATGCGTGAAATCTACAAGGGTTTAAAAGACTAGATTAATAAACTATGATGACGTATTTTTAATGTTACCATGCTTATTCACGCATACTTTACGTAATATGGCTATCAGGAGGCTATCAGGAGTGCAATGGTAGTCACATTCACGCTCGTTATACATCAAAAAAGTAGTCGATGTGGTTACCACGCAACAGTTTCTTGAGGAAGGATTATAAATAACCAAATTACACTCAGGCGTAAATTACATTCCGAGTTATCTTGCCTTGAAATTGTCGGATTAATTATGAAGTCGATCAATGTTTACGAGTATGAGTCGTGCCGTGAGTCAAGGAAGGCAGCGGCAATTTGGACAAAAGAGTTCTTGATAAGCTAGTCCAGGAAGATAACATTTTCATGTGTTTAAAAAGTACCGAGAAACTGAGAAGAAGGGTAGGTACTTTAAGTTATACAAATCAAAAGAAAGGGATTATAGCAAATTGACATCTGACACTTAGAAATGCGACGGTAAGCTTAAGTTGTAATTTCGGTTTCCGAAAAATAAAAAATATTTAGAAAATCCAAATTTCTTAAATGTGCACAAATATTTTTGAAGGCTTTTGAAAATTGTTGGGTCAGACGTGGGACACTCAGCAAGACGGGAGTTACCTGTCAGCAACACCAGCCACAGCAACGTTTTTTTTACGTTGGATTCCAACTCTCCATAAATGTGCAGCGTACAAGGAACGCTGTACGAAGCTAGTGAGGGCAATGGGGAGAACTGCTTGGTTTCAGGAGAAGAAGAAGCTTACTTTTAACTTCTAAATTACTTTGAATTACTTTTTAACAGGTTCTGAATAATTTAGAGAGTTGTACGATCGGTTTGTTTGAAGTACTTTTTAACGATTTCTTTTATGTTCTTTAAAGCTGTGCAAGTGGCCATTTTCGGGACATTTTCGGTAGCTTGGCAGTTGCAAAGAGCGTTGTTGAGGCGAAATTTATTCAAGCATTTACACAAATTATTCAAGAGATTTGAAGAAAATTTTACATTTGTTACTAAGTTCGTTTTCTTTAAATTTTCCTTGAAGTCGACTGTACTTCAAACTGTTAGAAATGTTTCAAACATTGTGGAGCGTTTGAAGTCAGTTTGAAAAATACCTGGCAGCATTTGGTATCGAATATAAAGTTTTGAACTTCCTAAAATTATGTCGTCAAAATGTTCGCTTGAATCACTCAAGACAACTCATTTCTGCTCATATTTACTGTCGAGTATATCTGTGCATTGAAAAAGTTACTTTGCCGACAACCGACAAAGGATCACGGTGTTCTCAACGGTCGAAAGTCTGAGGTACAGACGCCTTGGGGGCAGATTGTCTGAGGTACAACCACTTTAGCGGTGGTTTAAAATTTCGAACTCCTCGATGCTGATGGCAAGTTGCTGACGCTCGCACACTCGTAGTTCGGGGATAATTGCGAGGGACGCAGACGGAGTTGTCGTAGGGGTACCCGAAGCAGCTTCTTGACGATAACTTTCCTCATAAGAGGCTGCCCACCTGATGTAGGATAAGAATTTCGCTGTCTTATGATGCATATTTACGAGAATCTACTTTCTTTTATAAATGTGTTTTTAAGACTCTTTGCGCAAGAAAGGTGAAATATTTAGTATGAAGGATATATCAACTCATGTTTGTCAATGAGCTCAATAAACAGGGTGTTTCAGAATTCTTCAAAGAAACTTTAACACGTTTGGTGAAACGAACACATTTTATTCTAAGAAGCCTCTCGGCAAATACTTAGTTAAAAAGTTACGGGAACTTGAAAGTTACAACGTATCGGTAGGAAAATATGTAATCAAATCAGAACAAGTTAATTACTATGAACGAACTATACAGAATTTGATGGTAGGTTAGGTATTCATAGTAAGTGTTCGAAATTCCGTCCTTCTGCTGGAGAGCATACATGACAGCGCCGGGGCAATGATAGCCGAACTCGTGCGAAGACACCAGGTATTTCAGTCATCCTTGCGCCGGCGTTTTCACGTATGCATCCCAACACACGGACGAAATTTCGAACACTTACTGTTAATACCTAACCTACCATCAGACCCTGTATTATTCGGTCATAATAATAAACTTGTCATGATTTTAATTTCTTGTTTACCTACCTACGCGCTCTAACTTTCTAGTCTCTGTAAATTTTAAACTAAACATTTTCGGACAGGCTTCCATAGAGAAAAACGTTCATTTCACTGACACGAACCATATGTTAAAGTTTATTCAAAGAATTCTGAAACACCCTATGTACAATAGCTTATGTATGTAGAGTACTCCTCCCGGGCGAGTGAGGTATGTAGTTTTCCTAGGTTATTTCTACGTGAAACAAATACCTTTTCACAGTCAATTTGTGCAGGTATTTTACCCCAAATCAAAGGTGCAGCTATTTGGAAATTATATCGTCGAATAGAATAGTACATGCGTGTTCATTTTATTATTAAGTAAGTTCTACGGAGAATCCATCGAAATTATTTTCATCATCATTGAAGGAATTAATCTATTCCTTTACTACGACAATTTTAAACCAAGTCACTGCTTCGAATGTATTGGGATATATGCCCAAACTAAGATCTTTCCCAATTTGAAGGAACATAACATTTTCAAGAATCGCCAGCTTTCAACGCTATAATTTTCACTTTCCATCCTCTCACGTACGCGTTCAAGAGATTTCTGAAACTGTTTTTGAATTAGTAGTAGGTCTCTCCACCACCTCCATACCTTGTTAGGATTTCCAGTAAACTTCTACGCTCAGCATTTTGTCCAAAACTTGCAAAGTGCCAAGTTCGAGTTCAGAGTTGTCAGGAGTTGCACAATTTCCAGCAAAGGTCGCAATGTCCTGCGTCAGTTACTTGAAATATCAAGCATTCGCCCTGCCAGGGACCGTCCGTTCGTCCTATCCGATCGTCAAGCAGCCCACCGGTGGCCGACGCCATCTCTTGAATTTGAAAGACCTCTGTCGATCCTGTGGTCGGTGACGCTACTGAATACAAAATATACGGTTGGAACTTTTGCTTGAATTGTAGCTGGGTAAGATCAAGTTGGCATAATTTTTGGACGATTTTGGGCAAAGCATATCAGGAATGAAAACTAAATTCAGGGCGTGGAAAATTTCTAATATCTTTAATAATACCGTGCAGGGGCAAAATATACATGTCGTGCATTGCTTCTGCGAGTGATAGGAATGCCAGTTTTGTGCATTCGTTCTAGGCACATTTTATTTCTGATCACGATGAGCGCACGTAACAGCTTGCGTACGCCATTGATTTTGGAAGTATGAAATTTTCCGAACCTATTTCAAGTTCCTTTTCTGATATCGTACACCGTAAGTCCCACGTACATGTCGACACAGACACAGCCTACACTCTGAAGCAACAACACGTGAGAGTTGGCAGGGAAATGCAAGCTGAGAAGACGTTGATCAAAAAGAAACAATGAGAGCAGCAGTTCAATCAACTTTCGAACGAGAGACTCCCGAGAAGGAGACGTTCCCTTAGAGTGACGCTAACTCGCCATCTCGTAGACACTTCCACCGAGTACTGGCGAAATTGTTTCCCTTGCATTTCTTTCTGGAGTGCTTTCTCAATATGATTTCGAGAAACGGGAAAGGTGTCAACCAGTTTATTTTCTTCAAGCAGTGTTAAGATTCATATTTATATTAAATGAACCACCATGAAGAAGAGTGAATGCATCCGATGTCAGTATTCATGAAGCACGAAAATATAAAGTCTTCTGTGTTCCGGGTGCATTTCCGATATGATGGATTGTATCAACATTCAATAAACAGATCGATTCCCGATAATAGAGCCCTGCACGACCTGCAACTTAACTCTATAAGGACTGCTGCTAAGAATTATAGACTTTTAAACAACACAGTTTAGTCTTAAATCTTATTGTTTTGTCCAAATTTTGTGTGAGCGCACGCACAAGCGCATCAAATGTGAATGGCAAGTTCTTTTAGGTTGAAATACAATATAATTCTTTAGGATAGACCTAAGGTTAAATTCATTTGTCCTGCAGTATTCCCTTCTTTTAACGTAAAATGGATTCCTTCGCATCCGCAGAAAACCTGCCAAAGGCATCCGACCGAAGTTTTGCGACCGAAGTTCTCGATCACTTGAAGGTTCTCACGATACTGGAGGGCCTAACTCTAAATTATAAACTCGCTAGAATTGCGTAGCGGCTTTTAAAACGTAGAAAAAACATTCGAGTAGAGCGTCGTCAATTCGTTCAAAGTTTCCAACGGCTAAGGAATGACGGAGTGAAAACCTACAGAGAATTTGACGAGGATTTACAAAATACCTGCAACCAAATCGTTAAAAACGCAATTTTTATTGCTTTAATTAAAAAAATAATAACAAATTTTTATTGCGGAAATTTTCAAATATTTAAGTGCACGAGTGTGAAAATGAGATTCCTTATAGTGAAAATAAAAAGAACTAGTTTTCCTACAAACATCAAGGCTTGTGTTTTAAGATATTAGCGGGTTAAAAAACTTAGCGGGTTAAAAATCAAGTTGAGTGCTTGGCATTATCACATTTTATGTCGTAATTGTAAACTTCTTCATAAGTGTTGAGCAGGTAGATTTCACCCAGTGTAAACTCTCAATTGAAACCAATCTCATGTACTTATTTCTCCCAGTTTTACCAACTTGCGAATCCAGTACACTACACGGAATTACTTCATTTTCACGGAATTGTTAAATAATTTTTCTTGGTTGTCACACACGCTTAATACAGGCAACCGCAAGTAACGTTGGACTGCTTTTAAGAAAAGAGCGTTCCCTCGATTTATGAATACATGCGTAATTTTTTCATTTTTGTAGAAGCAAACCAGATTTCAAAGCCTACTTTTCACTCATTCATGATCTCTTGCTACGCAATGTAAGAAAGAGCGCTAGCAGAATTGGGCTGCTGGGCACTAAAGCAGTTCGTGGCGGAGAGGCCGTCCGCCTTACCATGCGCAGCACGGATGCTCTTCGCACTCCGGCCTTTAGGCCTGGGCTCATGCCATCTATTTCCTTTCAATATCAGCCTGCAGCGCTGGATGTGTGGTCAATAAACCCGTAAAGGCACTTAAGAGGGAGCTTTTTGCCTCCAATTCGAGTAATGTAAAATCTTTGAGCTGGTCCAAACTTGCTCGAAAGTGAGCCCTCAATGATGCTTCTAGGCCTCCTCTAGTAAAATAATATCGATGAAGGATTCGCGTAACTCATGTCTCTCTCCAACGAAGCAACTTTATTGCTTCTTTGAACTTGGTTTCGTTTGCGTCTTCAAACTTCAGCTTTTAACTTTGAGTTCCGACTTGAACTGAGCTCGGATGGAGGTTTTGAGAGAGTAATTTTCCTGCTTTATGTCGATCGAAAGGCGGCTCCAATAAAGTTCTCTACGTCATTTAACTTTCGATCTTCGGCTCGAGGTGAAGCATTTCAAAATGAGTGCACTATGGAAGACTTACTCCAATGCTGTTTACAAGTTCCAAACGCAATTTTCAGTTTGCGGTAAAATAAAGTCTACACTTTTCTTTGGTTCGACTGATGTCGCTCTCGATCAATGGCTCAAATTTCACGATGGTGCCGCGCTTCTTTAACTTTCTGGGACAAGAGACGCCCAGAATATTTCATGATGCTCGCGTGAATGGATAAAAAAATGCACTTGATGTTTCAAACGATTTTCGTCCGAAGAACCGGTGATTGTGTCACTGTTTGCGGAACAGAATCTTTAATTTATTTATGAGCATGCAAACCAGTATTTATTGTTCAGTCAAAACTATCGTTTACTTATCATTCAGTCACACCAGGAAACTATTTGAATTTAACCCACCTTGCCCATCTGTAAATAATATTTCGTTCAATTGAATGCTCGTGTGTTTTTTGGTCGTGTAAAACTCACCTTTTGATGATGAACGGTTTCTATCTTGCAGGGAAAAAGTAAACCAAACTTTGGGTGGCTTTTACTGGGCTAAAAAACTCAGCCTAGGCATATTTTTGCTTTTTTAGGTAATGAGTTCACGGCCTATTTTAATGGTGTGTTGATGGTTGTGTTAAGTCGAGCTTTACGGTTACTTAACAGATGCATTGAGTCAAGCCTAGTAGCGAAAACCTGCATTAGGGAAGACTTGGCGTGCTCCTATAATGGTTGTATAAACACGAGCCTAAAAAAAAGGTGCACCGAATGTATGGTACAACAAAACATTAAACTCCACATTTGTCAGCAAATATTTCGAGCGAGACCTTGTACTTAATGTATTTTTTAACTTTTGGATGTTTTTAGAATTTTTACTATTTGATGCGTGGAAAAATTTCAATCACATGATTTATTTGAAGGAGTGGGGGAAAATGATTCATTTCTTGGCCAAGGTAACTTCCCACAGCAAGTGACAGTTGTTTGTCCAACGGTACGAATGTTTATTTTAAATGAAACACCAAACGGTATTCAAGTTTCGTGAAATATGATATTATGTGTACCCATGATTCGTGAGTTACAGCTTAATTTCTCGAGAACACTTGAATTCGCGACTTACTTTTTCAGTGATAAAAGTACAATACCGCATACATTCCATCTTCACCTCCAAAACAGAGCTGCCTCTTCAGAAAATTTGAGTCAAGGATTCAAGAATAGAATGGTTGCATCTATTTAGAAGCAATAGCACAAATTTATCGTAGAAAATTATTGCTCGCGAACTACTTCCGTGTACAGACTCACACGCACTTGAAATTACTTTAAAACTCGACCTTAAATCTTATCTTCAGAATAACTTTGAACAACCTAAAAATATTGCCATTATGCATATTTTCTATAACATATTTCACATTTTTTTGGAGCCAAGTGTTCATGGATTTGCTTCAGCAGATAAATGAGATTCATCTCAGATATGCAAAGTCACGACAAAACAACGCACTCAGGCACCAGGACTGATCAATGACGGAGACATAATTTCCTACGGAACTTTCAGCAATCACACAACAAGCCTGGACTTTATGGCTCCAATAACTTTCATTGTGTTTATTTTATGGTCGAAATTAGTTTTTAATTTCATTTATTTTTGTGTTGCTTCATGGTTGTATATCTTAAATAGCTTGATTCTACGCAGTTTTGTCTCGCTTCATGGTCTTTAATTTAAATTTTCTCGACGTCGTAGGATAGTCTAACCTCTATTTGGTATTGTGTCGCTAAATGGTGTTTAATCCTTCGTAGTTTTGTGTCTCTTTATGGTATTTAATTCTATTTATTACTTGTTTAAACTGGCTCCATGGTGCACCGGTACCGTGCTAGGCACACAGCTAGCAAATCGAGGGTTCTATTCCCGCTGAGGCAAACTGATTTTCACAGAAACACGGAGTGCTTACCTTAGAAAAAGAAGCTTGAACCTCACAATCCTCACTTCACTCACGCGTTACTAGTTATAATAAAATGAAAACTCAAACATGTACAGTATGTCTGTTGTGTAATGAAGTCTCTTTCCTTCTTTTTCTTCAGGATGCAGACGTGAGGACGCGATGCCGCTGCCATGACGCTCTTCGCTCGACTCTTCCTCCTGCAGCCCATCCTCTTCAGCTCTGGTCAGCCGAGAGCATGGAATGGAACTTATGCATTAAATGTTCTCTTGAAGTTTGCTGAATCAGGAGTTCAAAAAACGAGGAAACTAGATTCATAGTATGGACCAAATCAATGTCTATCAATGAAATTTCACATCCTTGTCATTTATGTAGTGTTTTAAAAGAGCTTATAATCTAGCTTTCAAATTAAAATTGACAATTTAAATGAATTATGTCTGGTTTAGAAGGTTTGAGAATAATTTTACGTTTGCTTTTTAGTTTTAATACACGGAAAGCAAAACTTTCAAAAAAAAGATTCCAACTAGTTTGAGGCAAGACTTTGGAGGCATCGGAAAGTTCACCCAAGAGTTCACGGAAAAACTTGGTTTGGTTTCAACTTGGCTCATAATTTGGGTATGCAAAACACAGCTAAAACTAATCTCAAGTCTGGATGCGTAATCAACTCAGTTTTCACAACATAAAGTCAATGTAAACTTCAGTTATTCTTCTCACTGACTCTAACACCAGCACTGAATACGTGAATAAAATTATACAGCTTCAAATTTACAGGAGAGCAGTTCATAAAATCTCTGGAATGACTCAGCGTAATTGACTTTTAGCGGCCTAATTCGATGCATTTAATTTGCATCATATAGTGATGAATTTTTTTACCATTGTGCCTACGTGTCTAAGCCAGGAATGTTCCACCCACAGCTTGGACTTCCGTTCTTGTGGACGACAAGGACAGCGAGACTGGCTCATATCAGCGCGACAGCCCCATTGAGGATGACAAATCTTACCTCAAGAACATATCTCCGGCACCTTCTCTACCCCCGAACCCTCACACTCTCCCCAATCCATTCAAGTTGCCCCCGCACGCCGATGATCTGCCGTACCCGTTCACGAAACACTCGCCGCAACCGAGATCTTCGATACGCAAGGCGCGCATCAGACTGCCGCCCTTCATCGACCAGCTGCCGCAGGGGCCATTCATCGACCTCGAACGGTCGGGCAACGTCACAGCGCTGGTGGGTCGGCTGGCCACCCTCAATTGCAGAGTTAACCAGATCGGCAACAGAACGGTGAGTTGAAATCGGTAGACGTAGTTTAAAAGCCAGCAAATAAGCAATAGAACGGTACATTGAAATCTGTGTTTCGAGAACTGTGCAACTGACACAGACCGAGGCTCATTGAAATGGTTTACTCAACAAATTTCTAATAATATCTAGTGATCTTTTTTAGTCAAAATCTTGTTACTCCGTGGCTCGACTTTCGGCAGGGAATATTCTCATGTTTCAGGCAAATAACGCAGAAAGTTGCAAGCTAATCTTTATTTGAGCACCGCTCGTTCTCGAGAATTGTCTGCCAACATCTTCAGCTCCTTTTCCGCTTTTCACTCAAGGAAAAATACCTCTCTACTTGTCCTTTAATTGCCAGGTTCCTGGTCATATTAATTACCGTGGGATATGAGAGAATGAATTAGAATGGGCTCAGATTAACAGGGCCTTCCCGGATCTCCCATACCGTAATGGAGTCTTGAAGGCTAGGCTTCTCTGTGGCGTGTAGCTGTCTGAGAAGCGCTGCGTCTTGCGCCTGACAGGCCTTGTAGTCTCACGTAATTATGGTGGCAGCCTTAGCCTAATATCATATTCCCGAGATGGCAGGAATTAATTAGAGTATTACAATATCCATACTAACAGCCGTGAATAACGTAATCTTTCATATTATTGCCCTAATCGCGTAAACAACCGCCAGGATAATATCAAACTAAAATGAGTAATGATACTCAAGATGATTGTCATGGAAGTGATGCGTATGTATTTGCTTTGAATTACTCGTTGAGTCTGGCATGAAAAAAGCGTAGTTTGCATTGATGATACTAAGCATGCTGCATTATAATCCTTCGTATTGACGTAGCAAACATGTAAAAATTATTATTTTAGCCTCATGCTGGAACACGACAACCTTCCACGGCTACGATTATATAATTAAACAGTTCAAAAGGTGATGCTTAGCTGTTGAGAAGGAACCTAACCATTTAACCCCTCACCGCCGGTATGGATTTCAAAATCCACTAAATAAGGATGCTACCAACCTTTCATGAAATGTTTAGGGCAGCCTTATCGTAGAAAAAAAATTGGATGGTAAAGGATTAACGAAAATAGGCACTTATGATACGCCTTCTGTTGTCATTTGAGAAACGAACGCAATAGCGAGAAATTTTTTCATTTCATTTCATTTCATCGCTCTCCATATTGGACGTTAGCAATATTTTTCTTCTAAGGGTGAAAATGAAGACTCGAGTTATTTTCTTTAATCAACCGACAGTTTCGGTAGCAATACTGAAAACAGTACATGAATTCTCCCGTAATAAACATACAAGCTCTTTTGTTGTATTGAATATCACAAGTCAAGAAACGGAAAACATCAAATCGGCTAACATAACAAAAGTTTCAGAGGTCAGGCTGAGGCCCACACATTCTAGGCTAATGCAGTAGGCTCTATTCTTTTTCTTCTTGTCTCCGTTTAATGATTCCGGTTCCATTTTGGCCATGCACCTCAGGCCCATACACTTCGGTTTATTCTCGTAAAGTCCGCCACTAGACCTCGATCTCGTCAGTTCGACCCTACACATCCCCACAACTCGTCTAGATACCTCTTCTTGCACCGTAGGCCTCAAAAACACTCCATTAAGAGCAGTAAAGTGCGTCGTACTGAGGGGCCCCCTTGGGAAGTTAAAACAAGTTTTTATGCCATAAAATTTGAAAGACTGACTGAGTTTCAACACAAACCACTTAAAACTGTATTATATTCAGTGAGCAGGTAACCTATAAACGACAATCGAAAAAAATACTCATGACGGATGAATAAAACGAGTTTTTTCATTAATATCATAGTGGACAGCAGTGTCACGCTCAAGCAGCAGAGCGTGGGTAGCCCGCTTGCGACGTTACGAGTGTTTGTCCCTTCCATGGTGCATGGGACAGCACAGTGAATGGTTAATGGTCACAGAAGGAAGTCAAATTTATACAAGAACGACTATGCGNGAATGGTTAATGGTCACAAAAGGAAGTCAAATTTATACAAGAACGACTATGCGAATTTTTAATATCCATAGTTGACTCGTGTTATTCTTTTTCACGCTCGTAAATGCGCGTTTGAGATGAATCACCAGCACAGAATAATCAGCCACAACCCTGTAACCCCAACGAATCATAGCGCTGGAAAAAAATTCCCGTGATGGGAGAAACCATTTTACCAAATTGTTTCCTCGGTGGGGGGGACAGGTGTCGTGGCTGCGGGACCGGGACACGCACCTACTGACGGTGGGGCGCTACACCTACACCAGCGACCAGCGGTTCCGGGCCCAGCACAACACCGGGTCCGAGGATTGGCCCCTCACCATCGAGTACGCCCAGGTGCGCGACTCAGGCATCTACGAGTGTCAGGTGTCATCAACGCCACCCATCCGTCACTACATCTGGCTCAGCGTGGTCGGTGAGTGAGGGGGGCGTGCTGGTTGGTTTCTGTACCTCAGTAGCGTACGCATCCATTAGAATTGCAATGAGTTTTATGTATCCGTATCAACAACAAGTATTTCAACACCAACAACTCTAACATATAAATTTTAATACTAAAGCTCACGTATCCATTTGAACTACAACAAGGTTTATATATCTATATTAGCAACACCATATGAATGATATTGGTATTTTACCTTCTGAAAAGTTTTGTTATGAACAAAAGAGCAAGGAAAGTCGCTTGAAAACTTATCATTTTTTATTGACAATAATTATTATTGTAATAAAAGTTATTTTTCCTTGTTTAGTACCACAATAAATTTAGTCATTAAACATGATAGGCTTACGAAGTGTTTCCTTGCTCTCTTGCTTATAACCACCCAAAGTCTTATGCATTAATTTCACGAACGAGTCTTATATGACCGTTTAAAAAAAATAAGTTTTAGTAATTTGAACGACTGCAAGGCTCACGTGTCTACTTCATGAACAAGACTTTCGTATCTGTTTGAACACAACAGTTTAACATACGCATCTCGAGAGTAGTTAGACGTGTCTACATATTTCAACAGTTGTAAGTTTTACTTATCTATTTCAACAGCTATAAGTTTTATGTATTAATTTCTTCAGTAACCAATCTTTCGTATTCTTTTCAACAATAACGAGATTTACATAGATATTAATTTCAACAACTCTACCTTATGCACCCATTTCCACAACATTACTTCCAAACTTATTTCAGCGGCACGTCTTACTCTTGGATTTCAAAGACAGAACACGTGTATTTCTAACTGCCTGATTTCAATTCGTCTTACTGACTGTTATTTTTCGCACATCGGGGAAGTTTTTCACGTATGTTAAACGTTCTTCAAGCGCGTAAACGTCCCTCGCATACGTGAGAGGGAGTCCCCGAGGACGCTGCGACTGAGTGTCGAGCAAATTTGTTTGTACACGACAGAAATCTGCTTATGCTCTCCCTGAAGTTGAACAAGTTTTAAAACTACAAGAGCAAACAGACCGTGGGCAAGGATTACGAATTGACTATCGAGGACGTAGTTTCTTTTCCTATAAAGTCTCTTAATAAATATTGAAAACTCTTTGAGAACACATGAGCACAAGTCGTTCTTAGGGTTTGGCGATAAGCCTAGCAGCCGTGCAAAGTGCTTTTGTTAAAGATGTACCTACTCTAGAGTGATAAAATTCAGTCTTTGGAGAGTTTACCTCTGTTGTATTTTCCGTTTGAGATATCGACTGATGGAGGCGCATGCATATTCATGTCCTGGATATATGACGCGATACAAGTTAAGTGTTTGAAAAGTGTAAGCCTAAATTTAATTTGAGTGTTGATACTGAAGAATATTCTCTTGGGGCATACAGTCATTAGAGAAATGGAATGAATGGAAATAAAGGACAATCCCGTTCCAAAGTCCCTTTCATAATATCTTTCTGACGAGTTCATTCACTTTCCCTAAGCAGCTTGCTGCCTTCAAATCAATTTACAACAAAATTCTCTTTTGAGAATCCCATCAGCTACCTCGCTCGCTGCCTTGTTCTCCTCTACCTCCCCATGCTCTGGGATTTTTTTGTTCCGAGCGTTTTTTTCGGTTTTAGGAATTTCACAGGTCAGCGAAGCAAAAATATGCGCTTATGGCAACCGGAAATACTTGGGTGATGTTATATTTTTCACATAATTTTGTAGGAGACGAGAAAATGGAGAAACTGAAAAAAGGAAAATTTTCTCCCAGGCTCTCAAATGCAGAAATACATCATAAAATTATATGAAAAATTTATGGTGGTGTGTCTAGATGCTTCATCTTATTTTTTCAATAATATACCAACATTGTTTTCAGCCGGACCTGGTCTATTTGCTTTTGCCCTGGATGTTTCTGGTACTCTAGTCCAGGTCCTAAATCAAATGGTTCTAGGCTAATTTTGAAATGTTAATGAATGACATTATTTTCCCATGATATTCCTCGGGAATCCGTCTGAATATTATTATGTCATTTCAATGGCTACTTTTTACAGGAACTCAAATCAAAAGCCACTACGCAGGTTTGAATTCTCTCGAGTTTACAGTTCCATGTACCTTCTTTCGCGTGCTATAAAGATGTTTGTTTGCAGAGCTATTTTTACCCGTGCAGCGGGGTTTCACGACGGTGACTCATAGTACCATACGACCAGGTGCCTGGGAAGTTCTCCCACAACGGTGGTGCTGTATGTGGGTGTTAAAGATGCTGTTTTGTCTGGGTCTTCTAATTACCCAGAGGCCATACCACCAGGTGCCTGGGACTCTTTCAGAAAATGATCGTGTTGTACTTGGGTATTAATGACGAAATTTTGTTTGGGTCATCTGATTACCTCTAGGCCATACCACACGGTCGCGAGGATACTTTCCCATGAGGATGGTACTGTGCATCGATGTGAAGGATCAGGTTTCCTTTGGGCTTTCTAATTACCTGGAGGCTGTGCAGGTCTCCGGGTACGTGCCATAACTGTGGTCTTGTATCTGGGTGTTAGGGATCAGGTTTTATTTGGATAATTTCTAATTTCCAGGAGCCGATACCACCAGGTAAACAGTCAGTACCTGCCCCTTTGGAAAAATCGCTGCCTCATTATACAAATCCAGCCAAGAAGAGTGCCTTACTTATGCGTTTGGCCTGGCACTGGAGACGATAAGTAATTGCTCTTACTTGCATTTTTTTTAGTAAAGCACATACAATGCGAAGACTCGCAGGGCAACTCCTGACGCTCTGTGGAGACGGTATTCATTCTGAGATTAAAACTGAAACGTTACCAATAATAAACTTTGCTACAAACATACTTCGTGCTCTTTCCCATCAGCGATTGGGACAATACTTCTCTCAAACCCCTGAAATTTCAACTAGCAATAGGTCAATTGTTCAGATATGCGAAAGTAAAGGAGTTAATCATGAAAAAAGTCATCCGAAACGTTTCAAGAGAGAGGTTCGTTGCAATTTCCTCCCTTCTGAAGAATAATCGCTCTAGAGATAAAAGTTGGGTGGATAAATGCGTGATTCAAGGTTACTCTTATTTCACCAACGAGGATCATGTGTAGGCTGCTGTGTATTTCTGCTGCCATCCTGGCGTATCCT
>VOMN01057244.1:0-12439 GCA_014899125.1 Orchestia grillus | reverse complement strand
TTGCATGAAACTTTGTTTTATGATTCAGTACACATTCTAAAATGTCATAAGGTAAAAAAACGGTAAGCGTATGGGTTGTCGAAAAATCATGGGACGGTCCCATTAATTTAAATTGGTGACAATGTCAATGTTATGAAAATTGATAAATCAATAAAGATAAAGTACATAATATGAGTTTTCTTACCTGTGGTGGAGCCAAACAAAGGCCAAATAGAAAGTTTAATCCTAAATCTTCAAAAGAATCGTGTACTAATCATTCTAGAAGCCATCTATAAGCCACCATCGACCTGCCCGTTATCCTTCTTGTATGAACTCAATCTTATTATACCGCTGCTCAATAATTCACCACAGAATGACATCACATTTTGCTCGGCCTTTATTCCGATATTTTCATTCCTGAAAACTGCAATCAAACATTTAATTATTTAAATGCTTATCACTATAAATCTCCACTTTTATTAATCACTGAACCTCCACGTGTCTCATTAATTCTGCTAGCTCATTTCACAATATTTTCTTCACCAACGAAATTGATTTACAATTTCAGAAATAATAATTTTGAATTTATGAGTCAATTTTTTGGTGCTTCTAGTTGAAAAAACGTATTCAAACACAATAATGCTGGTTGAAACTACATAAATCAATTTCTCAGAATAAATGGACATGATAACAGAGAAATGAGCGATATGACAACAGAATAAATTTTTTCACTAATCATTGGTAAATAGATATTTGATAGCATTAAAATTGGTAATGCACCGTTTCATTTATTTGATTTTAATAGGTCTGCAAAGAATAAATTTTGTCCAATCATCATTTGCACAATTATGTCTAAAAACGGGCAAAAGACTCGGATAACTAGAGATATAATCATCAATGTGAAAACGGTGGGCGTACCATGAATTATGTTGTAAGGAAAATATATCATTTGCTGCATAAGACACGAATAAAAATTAGATGTAACATCAAATGAAAATATTAAACAAATGAAAGTTGAAACTCAAAGTTTCCTTGTTTCTACCGAGATTAATTTTTTTTCCCATACTACAGAAAATTCTTCCCAAGAAAACACAAGACAACGAAAATCAAGCCAACTGTTTAGGACGACGTAGCGTATCACAAACAAAAGAATGTAACAAGTAACAAATATCTTCAGCCTTTTTTTTGAATATACGTGGACGATTGACGAATATAAGTTTTGTACTTGATTGACCCGAAAATTGATTCGACAACTCAGCACGTGAATTGCATGGAATTAATTCATGAAAACTACTAATTTTTCTTTGAGCAAATATTATTTGCAATGTACTCTAAAACATAATAAACAACAAATATTAATCAAGTCAATTGAAATCGTTACCTACTAAAGTAATAAAATACGTGACTGATTAATATCTTGTGCCTCGTAACTATTCCCTATCTTTAGGTTTTTTCAAATTCTTTGAAAGTTGCCCGAGTGCTTCTCGGGCAAACACGATAGATGTATGATTCATTTTTATTATTCATAGGAGACGGATCAAAATTACTTGATAGAAATTTGCTGATTGAGTGAGAAATAATAATCGAAGAAAACCCGTTTCCAATGAAAAATGAAATCAGGTACAAAAATTCATTATGGAGATCATTGAAATTTGAGCATGTTGCGCTAACGAATGTTGTAAGACTTGAAAAACTATTCAAAACAAAAATGAAAAACTGTGTTTACATGTATTTTGGTTCTCAGTCAGAGGAATTAAAACAAGAGCTCGCAAAATCATTTCAAGTTTTTTCTTCATGAAATTTCCTTGCGCATTATTTTGTTTAACTACTGTACCATGAGCTCATTTATCCATTTCAAAGTTGGCGCGTTCAAAAGGCGTGCGATCTTCCATTGCATATAATTTTAGATGTGCTCATTGCGCTTCAATATGTGGGGTCAACCTATCCAGCATTTTATTTATAAGAGTCGCAGAGCGCCCTGGACAGAGTTATCGAACACGTCGAATGTTAGACTCTTCTTCACACTCACATGTTAGGCAACGTTGCACTTCTTTTAGTGACCTAATCGTTCATTGCAGTCGATTTAAAAGATTAGGTCCTTATTCTGATAATTTTTACTTACTGTACGTATCTCATAGTCTTGGTGTATTCAAAATTCGAATGCTTTCCTAAATTACATGCAGAGTGGCAATTCCTTCAAAATGGCCAACTGATGGCCTCCTTTTTATGTGCCATCCTGTTTTTCGACTTGAATTGTCTTACTTACCTGTATGTATATTACATTGCTTAAAAACTCTAAATTTTTGCCACATCCATGTGCTTGAAAACTTTGAACAATTGCGCAAAAATATGTTTCTAAGAAGCTCTTCAGTGTATTTCGTATTTATACATTTTAATTTTGTATATCTGTATCGGTAAAATACAACCTAATTTCATTAGGAATTTTGATAAATGGAATTTTTGTAGAGTTATTTCGTTGAAAATAGATTAGTGCACGTTCGAACCAATTGTGTTTTGATGATTTTTCTTAGCCATCTCTCCTGATGAACTTGCTGCGCTAAAAATATTTGCTTAATATTTCTTGGAATAATAACGGAGTGATGCGGAGTAATGCGGCTAGAATATGTTTTTTTATTGTCAGGTGCTTCCTGTTAATCGGGATTCTCAATCGTAGGATTCAATGTTTATCTACGGGGACTATTATCTTGCAAAGTTTCTTATTCCAATTCTGGTTCCTTTCACAAGTTATAGTCACAGTTTTGAAAATTCAAAAGCTTTTAGTAAGAGTAAATTTTTACCAATGATGAAAATGCTATTTCCATGGCAGATTTTGATGTAGAAATCTTGTTAACCGATATACCTTTTTATGGAACGATAGAAATGTGTCTTAATTATTTGTTTGAGAAAGTAAATTCTGCTTAGGGATTGAGCAGGTTACTTTTTCGGACGTTATTTCAGCACTCCGCATTAAATTCGTTTTCAAACATGAAAATAAATTTCATCAACAGTTGAATGGACTTGGTATGGGATCACCTCTTGGGCCCAGATTTGCGAATATTTTTATGGGTTTTCCCGAGAAAATGTGGCATGAAAAATGCCCCTCTGAATCTAAACCACTGTTTTACGACGGTATGTTAACGATACGCTTTCATTAGTTAGGGACAAGTACCATTGTACTTTATTGCTTAATTACATGAACTTGCCGTATCCTCAGACGAAACTTGCAATGGAACTGGATGAAAAAAGGTTTCTATTTGCCTTGGATTAAAAAATTTCTCGTCAAAATAATAAACCAGACAGCCGTGTTTATAGAAAACATACATTTACTGGTCTTGGTGGGGGTGGTTTTAGTTTTTGCTCCTTTTCTTCTTAGGATCAATATTGTCAAAACTTTGTAAGCACGTGGTTACGCGGTTTTCTCTATTTTCACTGCATTACATGACGAACTTGACTTCTTGAAAGCTTGTTATTGCTAATGGATTTCCATTACGACCTTCTGAAAACCGGTTCAGAAATTTTCTGAAATCAAATTATTTCCAAATTTTCCCTTTACTACCGTTCTGAAAAAATTCGATTTAGCCTTACCCTTTTTTGAACTTCAGTCTGAAAATGTTAAATAAAATCTGGTCTCGTTGTTGTTAAATTAATTCACTCAAGCTTACTTTAAAATCTTTCTGTTCAATAAATACAATATGGGATGCATATTTACTTACGTAAACAAACTTTCAAAAAGGATGCACCCACCCATTATTTAAAAACACTGTTGCACACATTGTGCGTCCTAATACGTAGGCTCTATCAGTAGAAATCTGTGTATTCGAGCGGCGGGGCAAGTTGGTAGAAGTTTCCGTTCTATAGTCTACCTCTGGCAATTCCCACTCATTCCTCTATTCGCACTCATGGAGGAAAGTGTGATATCCCGGTGCGCTTGGTCAATTTTACAGTAATCACCATAACAACAGATTCCATCAGGTCGGCATTTTAGAATCATTGTTTATTTTACAAGATAAACCTGTTTTAAACGGTACTCAGTCTGCATTTCCTTTGCGGTTGGTTTAACCTCTCAATGACTGCAGACTAAATGTTATACACCAATGTTTACGAACTTTTTAATTTCCATTTTTTTTGTGGTAATGACCTATAGGGCCGAAACGTTCAGTTTTATGTTAAACACTTCGTATACTGTAGTGGATCTCGTAGTGAAAAATGATAAATTTGCAAGGGGACTTCGTTGCTCTTTTTTCATAGTGTGACTGTACAAAAAGCAAAACATAGACCTGCTCAAAATATTACGAAACGCACTAAGTTACGAATATCGCTCATACTGAAGCCGAAGTCCTATGAACTCGTAAATTACTTGTACTTCTTCAAACTTTTACAGTTCTTTTAGTTGTTACTTCAGTAATTACACTGTCGGCAATTCTAATGAAAAAATAAGACTGAGGTGCATTTATCAATCATTATATTAAAAAAAAGGAAACTGTAATTCCAGCTTATTAAAAAATGCCCCTGTTAAAAAAATATCTTTCGTTTATTACAGTTGGTTTATCAGTAACTCATCTTAACCCGAGTTATTCGCAATCACCAATGAAAAATACTGCGGAGGATAGAACAATGTTCGTTGCTGTCAAAAACTGTTCGATTAACATTTCTCATTCTTAATGTTGGAATTTACCAAATCAACGAAAATTACAGAGTCAAAGTGAACTTCGCTTAACTGTCATTTTAATCCATCACACTGTCAAAATATAAATATATATGGATAAATTTAATATAGGACACTACGAGCCAGATTCCAGGCTGAACTTACATTGCGAAGACCTGAACCAGAAAACGATTAAGAATAATTGAGGAAGCACTTGCATTTCCATGGTAACAAAGTTGAAAGGATGTTTTTTCCATTCAATAACTCAAGATTAATACGGAAAATCGGTATGATCGAAAATTCGAAACACGTGTGGCGAAACAGTTCGCTCAGATTTTACTTGTGGGTTAGTAAAATTTATTCTCTAAATTAATTTGAGAGATGTTTATTTTAAAACAATGACTCACGCATAAATGTTCTCAACAGACCATAAGCAGTTGTGCTGCATGGAATGTTAGTTCATTTTTATATTTTTCATTTGTGAATACGCCGGCTATTTGAACTTTCAAAAGGCCTTCTGCTGGCGAGGATCTGACAAGCTGTAAAAACTATTCATTTTTTGAAGTCTTTATAACTTCTCGTTGAATGTTCTTTCGCGCATTGCCACTGACGAAGTTGACCAAGGGTTTGAAATTGAATAAACCAAACATTCCTTTGAAGAGTACGAAGAAAAATAATTTAAAAAGTTCAAAATATATCAGAATCCTTTTCAAAAAATGATGTTATTGTTTATTTGTTGATCAAGTTACAGGAAAACTGATTCATAGCGTGACATGAAGTGAAGTACTGTTGGCAAATACTAACGTCTGGCGGCTTTAGGGCTTTCAAAGAGACTTTGTTACTGCTCCGCCCACTCATGTCCTATACAGCAACTGAGGAAAATATTTGTAACCAACAATCGTGAATAAATAAGCATCACTTATGAAAATCAAACTCTATACAACTCTCCTCCTACGCATTTCAAATACCGGCCTATTTAACCCCTCAAATGTACGAGTACACCATCCCGTTCAGCAGTTTCAGTCTGTATCTTGCGAATATTGCATCAAACTGAAATAGGTGAGCTTTGAGTTTATGATATTTTTGAATTAAATATCGAATTTGCCATAACTGGGAAATATCTCCAAAAGTACCTGTCTTCCACCAACTGCAAAAATTATTTCTCGACTGAGGCAGTATGTTAACATTTGCATTGCATCTTCACTTGTTTCTTTAGAACGTAATTAACTCAACTTTGAGAAATAATACAGTTGTTCTTTCTTTTTTGCCACAAATTTATTTTCACAGTTTTACGACCACCTAATTTCTCTTCCAGCACTCCGCCTTGAACAATGAAAGGTACTCTGATTAGCGTCCTGCTCGTGCTGGCCATTGCCTACGCCACCGCCAGCACCGACCCTGAAAATGTGAGCGGTATTATATACTACGCGGGGATATTTTTTCTTAAACCGACCTGGAGCACTCACCCACAATGTTTATCACCTTTCTCATATTGACGTGCAAAGTTCCGGGTGAAAAGAGCTCCCCTAATGGCAGTTGGGTTTGATATCGTTTTGACTGTGCTATAAGAAAACCGTTATCCGGCTAAGTTTAAAGTTATATTTTGGTAATTTTCCCAACAGTTTTAGTGCATAGTTCCAGTTCAAAAATGTATCACTCGCAACGAACGTAAACTCCATGAAGTAATGTTTTTTTAGGTACCCAGACAAACAATAAATTCCTGAGAAGCAAATCAGTATCCAATTTGCACTGGATCAGTATCCATTTGCACTGGATTTAAACTAACATCACAGTGGTAAACAACCTCTAAATTTACTTGGTTCATATCTTCTCTTAGGTTGCTTCAATTTTTGTTACTTCCTCGTCTTAAATATTACACCGTCTCCTCTTCACGACATAGGTTTTATACTGACAGTGAGCAGAACAAATCATTTATACTCTGAAAGTAGTCGCCACCTTTGAGTAGAACTTAAAATCGTGATCGTCATTAACAATAATTCCGGCCATATAATTTCTTGAAGTTCAGTAGTTGTGTGGGAGATGTTTGTTAAGTTCACGAGAAGATAATTCTGCTCTTTCTACCTTTTGAGCGGTTGTTTGCACGTGAATGTAATTCATCCCATTTACTATCATTGCTACTCTACTGGAATAAAATTTATGCGCCATCTTTTTACGTATTTCAATTAGATTAATATTGCCCGATTCCTTATTGGTAACTGAAGAGAATAGTAAAAACTCTGTTGACGTAGGTTGATATAAACATCGCGATATAATATGCTCTCGTTTTGCAGGAAGTGGAATTGAAGGACATGTTTGCTGACGCTGGTAAGTAGTGTTTTTCACCAAATAGCGACTTGCGTGTGATTTTTGTGGCTTGTTTTTTCTAATAATTTTATCATCAACCTTTGTATCCAAAGTGATAAATCCCTTGAAAAATTGTAGTTTTTGACAGTTCTCAATTTACTTATTTCCGTTCCCTCCCACGTCATTGAGCTAAGAAAATTAACCCAGTTTTGAATTGCACCTGAAAGCACGATAGTGGTCTCTACTTGTGTTTATATGGAGAATCTTTTATAAAATAAACAAGTAACTGTTAGCATCATAACGCCACAATTTTATCGATTTCATCAATTGCTTATATTCGTGATGTTAGCCTCGCGGTGCTGTTCTAAATTTTAGCTCAATGCTGTGCGCATTGGTACGATGTTTTCAACCGTATTTTCATTTATTTAATATTCATGTAATCCACACTTAGGAGTCGTTCACAAATCATATTTTATATTATGTTGGCATAGAGGAACAACAAGCTTATAAGTGCTACTTCATATTGACACGTGCACAGGCGCTCCTACGTCTATCCTAACAAAAAGTCGCGGCAAGTTTGACTGAAAGGATCCTGATGTTGGAATCACATATTATATGCAACACTATAACCATTCCTGTTATATTCTCTCCAGTGAGTTTGGATTGGTCTACGAATCAGGATACTTTCAACAGACGGGGAAAAGTTCCTTTAGATTTTCAGAGGGGCTTATTTATAACTATGAAGAAAATGGTTTTACATTAAAGTTCGGCCAGCAAATGTTTAAATTCGCCATAGAAAGATAAGTTATATGGATTGCAGCTCTGGACAGTAATACACCGGATCAGGTGGGAACCTCAATCAAACTCGTCTCTGATCGTAATGAATCAAATCTGCACATCATCACAGACGCGAATTTTCATAGGCGTGGCAGATCGAGCTGCTTACTAAATCAACAGGTATGTCGCGATCGGGTGAGCAGAAAATTGGTGGATATTTATATTTCAATAAGGCAAATTTCCTTGCGAAACAAGGAGGCAAGATAATCACAGAACAACATATTCGCCATCAGCCGAGACGATTCTCGAAAATTTTGACAGAGCTCAAAGAGGCAGTGTTCGCGGGCAAAGGTTTGAGATTCTAATACTTATAAAAAACATAAATATTTGGTCTGTGTCGTCTTGAAGTTTTTGTCATTTTCAAGGAGGCATTTTTTCTTTGTATGTTATCATCTATGGCAGAAAATGCCATCCTTTATAACATCGTTCTAACCAGTGCGATATTTGTATATCGTGATTTGTTGATCTCGTAGTCACCTTTATCACAACTTTTATTGATTACAACCGAACTATTTCCATTTTGTTTATGTTTCATCCTATTCTCAGAGACCCGAGATATACTGCTAATTCTAAATGTACTCAGACTAGCGTTTAGTTAATAGAACAATAGTATTATATTCTTTGCCTTAGGAATATAGTGAATAATACCCATCAATTATTCAGCCCCTTTCCGTTAAAATTTTTAAAGATATTTTCCCTTTGCCTCTCATCATGAAGAATTTAGTGATAATGACACCAAGATCTCTTATTTACTGCAGTATCTCATTTGGTATATCTTTCGTGGTGGACTTGAGGTATTGCTTACAAGCGATGAGACATTATTGACCATTGGGCAATAGGATTGTTTGAATTAAAAACAAAATTTTTGTTTAAAACTAGATCATAGCATATTAAATATTTTTCAGTTCAAGAGTGACTTCATTTGCTATAATATTGATTTCAAATATTTTCTGACGTCATCAGTTTTCAGAAGTTGTATTATCCGCATCAACGCTATCTTAAATAAATTAATCTAGAAGGAATCGCTCTTTTATTGTAATTCTTGAGTACTGGACGAATCGTAAGATCGTTGTCGATGCATGCTGTTTCCCTATTAAAAATAGAGTGATTCTCAGCGCTTACTTTTTGCTAAGCCATGTTGTTTTTCTCCCGGTAGATCTGGTACAACGTCAACTCGGACTTGGGTGTTCCTGTGGTGGATCGGTGAGAAATTCATAATCATTCAAATCCTTAGAATCAATTCGAGCATCAACTCCTAGGCTACACTGATTTGCCGTCTTTTCCAGCATGTTGTTTACGCTCCCTTTCCAAAAAAAAATTTTACCCCTGGGATCCAAATTTTGACTTTCTGATTAGTCCCCAAACTATGTTTTTATTTGTAATAAGTCACGACGTCATTTGGACAGTTGAGAGTAGAGCCCATTATAGAAAGACAACGAAGATCAGCAATGTTAGAATTGCTGTGGGGGAAAAACGGTGCATGAGAAAAGTATATGAATGACAATGAATGGCTCAAATAAAGTAACTGCGCACAAAAAAAAATAAAACACAAAACCGAAAAGCTATAAAGAGGGCCATCGAATTTGTGTATAGAAGTAATAACTAAAAAAAAAATTAAATTTGATAACGAGTTAGAAACGTGTAATTTGTCAAAGGATGAATTATATTGAGAAGTAGAAAGGGATTTAACATTTTGATAACTCATTGACCATGTGTAAGGATGAATAACAATATATGACGTTAAACAGAGCCTATGCAACTTGGTAGGTAAGATAATGGACTGCTGCCCGAGTGGTCGCAGGCTTAAGTCTTTAGCTCTAGGTTTCGCCCTCCACCCAAGTGTAAAAGGAGTACAAGCTGTTGTTGTGGTTCAGCCAGCGACAGACTAGTATCCTGTTCAGGATGTAATGTTGATGGAATCCCCTGTTCCACTTAATGCTCCAAAATGCAGCTATGAACACCGGCCCCAATGATCTTCAAGGCTACGCATAAAGGGAACTTTACTTTGATTAGTCATTGCAGAAGTGATAAACCTTGCGTATAAAATTGTTATACCTTTGACGAATAAATTTACAATTTACAATTACATGAATAAAAATTTTGATAAGCCTCGCACAAAAAATTAGTCAATATTGTTCCTCAAGGGTGTGTAATGGAGTAGGAAGTGGGTCTGTCATATTTGAAGCAGTGTCAATCAAACAGAAATATGGCCATTAGTTGAGGTATATATCAAACTGAACCAGCATTGCCACGTTGAGATGACAGGTTGCCAAATTTTACCATTTGCACGATATGCGAATGCAGAAAGCCTGTTGCTTTGCCAATCTTTCGGGATGAAAACTGCTGGGTGCAGTGTGCTTTGAACGCTCGTTAATTTACATGATAAGATTTATTAGGCATTTAGATTGGCCAGCTAAGTCCCCAGACATGAACCCGATAGAAAATTTATAGGACACCATAGAGTGAAAATTTAGACTTCGCGAAAGTCGTTCTCCTGCTTTGGCCGCACTACTGGATCAGCTGATGCATGAGTGTTTTAAAATCAGCCAGGATTTGTAAACTCAATGCTGAGCAGCAGTGCCAGTTGTCGTGTTCGTAGAGGTCCTATACCATATTAGTAGCAGGTGTCTATTTTTTCGTCCAGGGCGCTGGATATGTGTAAATGAATATACTTGCATACACGAAGTCATTGTACAGAATTTGAACAGTACCTAAAAATGCAATAAATATCCATAGAGGCTATTAGTCTTACTAAAAATATTTTTATGTCCTCTGATGACGGTTGAAGCAAACCGAACTGAGAGTAAAGGAGAAAAATAAGAATTGCGCGTTTTGCTGGACCTTAAAAATGAAATAAAATTGAAAGGAAATTATGGTGAGTTAAGGTTTAGTAAACAAGATCTTTCTAAGTTAGCATCGTTGAATATATGGTTGCAATTGATAGGAATAGGTATTTGGGCAAATTGTTGATGAAAATGTGTATTTCTATTCGAGTGAACGCCAAAGAAATATTTTATAATCTAGTTGTCCAAAAGTCTGTTTACATTGGGCTTCCATTTGAAATGGTATTTTCGAAAATTCTCGCATTCGACTGCATTGGTGATGAAATAAAAGGAAAGTACATTTATAATGTTTCCATGCACTTGAAAAAAATAGATATGTTGTTTTCTATTATCGAGTGCGTGAACCTTTTTTGTAACGAAATGTGTTCAGGCAGTTTCGTAGATCTTTAGGCACCCTAGAGATGGCTGTGCAATATGACGTTCCCTTGGCTTGGAAAAAGGGCCGACAATTTTTTTGAATACTGAGGATACCAATGTGAACGGTAAAAAGTGCACCAGAGTAAAGAATATATGAAATAATTGATTTATTTCGCAGGTTACATGAAGACATTGGTGTGCGATGAAGTTGTGGTTGAATAAAGTCTAGGAGTAACTTTAAAAAAAGCCATTGTGGAACCTCTCAGTGAAGGCAGCGAACTATATGAATATCGATGTAATTGTGGAAACACTGACAAATTTTATCATGTTTACTCGGTGAGCGTTTAGATTCTTGAGCTCCAGCAATAGCCCTGCAGTGCACTATTTAGATTGGTACTCCCAAGCCGCGCAACACGGACGAGAAATATTGTAATCAGAATGTAGAGATATTTAAAAATATACACTGAAATCACTCACTACCTGTTGCAGTATGAACTCATTAAGTTTATATTCACGATGCTCGTACGTCGGCTCACATTAACAAACTACTGCTAGTCTCTTACTTTTCAGTCTGGCAAGCCACGTTTGCAATGCCGAACAGGAGAGAGGGTCCTCTGTACAGTCTATCGTTACTTCCGGTGCTGCGCATAACGGTGAAAGGAACAACGACGGATATCAGCCTAACTGCTTTGAAGTTTTATTAGGGATGGACTTTTACTACAGAACTCCAAATTCTCCGTAAATGAACGAAATGTGTGTAAATCTTAGAATCACTCTTGCTTTTTCGTTCTATTTTTCCTGCTCAACAAAGTACCTCCCATTGTATTATCTGCGTAGATTAAAGTGACGCTCTAACTATTTTTTCTCATAGACAATGATAGAATATTTCACTTACTCGTTCATTATATCGAAAACTGATGATATTTTTGAAGATGTCAGTGGATTTTTTGCGTGACTACATTATAAATTGTATAAGTGCTCAGACAGCGTTTCATTATCGCACGTGTGGATAGAAATAAATTAATCATGTATTGTTTAGTACAGAAAAGATTGGCCTGAGAATTGGAACTTCTTCAATAAAATTTGGAAAACTGATCATCGTCTTATTACTCCAGGACACAATGGTCTGCTAACTAGCAGCGAGTTTAGGGTGATGCAAATGAATTGATCCTCTCAAACTTTCGAAGAAACCTTCTAACTTAGATTTAGGATAGAACATCATTTAAAAAACTTTCGCGCTGGTTTGTACATTTGGGAGGTTGTTACCATCCCCTTAATACTTTGTGGGTGAATATTTGTCATCTCACTTTTTTTTATTAAAACCCCCCACCTGCAGCCAAAATGTTAAAAACGCAATTTTTATTGCTTTAAAAAATTAAACAGACACATTTTATTGCGGAAATTAAAAACAAGGATCTGGCAACAGATCAAAGATCAAGGCTCTGACCAGACGCCTATGTTGGTGGCTTACAAC
>VOMN01057242.1:0-12565 GCA_014899125.1 Orchestia grillus | reverse complement strand
CGCCTGCTGCGTGTTTAATGTTATCGCTTGTTCAGGTGCAGCTAACTCGCTTACTGCTTGATTAATGTAGTCACTTGTTCAGTTGCAGCTGACTCAGGTGCTGCTTGTTTAATATTGTCGCTTGTTCAGGTGCAGCTGACTCGCCTGCTAGTTGTCTACTAATCACTTAGCATGAGCGAGCTGCCGACGGTGTCTAGCCCTGCAAAAGCTGACTTGCCTGTGAGTGATGGGATCAAATGGTGAGGCACTCAGCCATTCCAGTTCAAGAAGGCGGACGTGACAGAGTTTTCGAATGTTTCTGCCCGTTATCCTGAGCTCAGAGAGTTGTTTTTTTCACCATTTCTGGTCACGGCTGACGGCTGAAAGTGAAGTTGCATGCTGCCATGGACAGTTTTTTGCCACCGAATTTAATTGGATATTTTGTTGCCTGGATGGGAATGTGTTAACTACTCACATTTGGTGAGCACTCTTGCATGTGAACATGGAGAGCATTCCTAGTATGTACTGTATATCGAGCAACAACCTCGTACAGGACGGGGTCACTGCAACTAGGTGTTGAGGTGACCAGAGTTAGTAGAGGGCGAACAAAACTGACCTCACAAGTACTGTATCCCCTCAGGGGGCATAGGATAGGCACTAGGGTTACGTTTGCCTATCATGCGCTGTTGGAAATGGCGACCCTAGAGGATCACTGGTAGGTTTCGTCAGTTACAGACAGGCTTTTGGGACTTTTGTCTTTCATGCCCACTGTTTGTTCTGTATTTATTTGTTTAAAATCAGCTTTGAAGAGTGGAACAATTTTCGAAAAATATCGACTGTTGGCGACAATTACAGCGGAGCAAACGTTGCTTGATTGAGCACCGCTGAGCGGAGCAGCGGTCAAATTCGGCTGTGCATTTCGCGTAGGAAACAAAGGCCGATGCTGTGCAGGCGAGCTGGGAGGGATTATTGCCCCCGTAATATTGTCCCATCCAACTCCACCTGTGAGCTGCCACGCAGCGCCAGCCCCGCTCCCGCCTGGACGGCGCGACTTAATGAGCCTCTGTTATGGGGCCCGTAAACGCGGACCAGTCGATCTGCGCGTGAATTATTAGAGGGCGCGAATGTGGGTGTATTTGTGAAGGGGTTTCTTCGCTCAATATTCATGTGTGTTATTGCACAGTGCAACTTTATTGAGATATGTCTTATCTAGAGCTTTGTGTGGATCACTGAAGGTGTAATTGTGTGTACATGAAGATGTTCCTCGTCTGCGTCTTTGTCCCTCGTCTATGATCTCGTGTTAATTATTAAAAGCACAGTTGTACCTGAAAAAAGATGCTTTTCGTGAGCATGATCGTATTTGAGTTCCATTGCAGCTGGTTTTGTTGTGTATTTCAGTTCTTGATACCCCTCATAGGCATAGGGATAGGCAGCAGGGTTAGGTTAGTAAGGTTGGTAAGGTTTGTAGTAGGGTTTGGTGAGTTAGATTTGTTTATCTTACGCTATGGGAACTGGCGACCCCAGAGTTGCCATGTGGATAGGCCTTAGGGACCTCTGTTTTTCATGCCCATTTCACATCCCTCAATTTTCACACGTTCTTTTCACCATTCCTTCTTTCACTTTTTATTCTTAACTCGCCCTTTCTTTGCGCAGGGGATCCTATGTGGGAGCACAATTTGTGCACAGATTACCCGTGTTGAACATCCTACACCAAGTGCTCCCGCCTCTCCCGGAGCTCTGTAGTGCGAGTCCCTAAAGCGCTACAGTCTAAATGCACCACCACAGTTCCTCACAGTTTCGTACATCGTAAAAATACCTGGCAACGCTGCTACAAAAGTTTCGTTTCAACGATACTTTTAAAAGTATCGTTCATATAATGATACTTTTAGTATACCATCCACGATACTTTTATATCGTCCATAGCGTGATATCAAACTTTTAGTATAGCATCCATCATACTTTGTAGCTTTTGTATAAAGATACTTTTTAGTATAGCATCCACGATACTTTTATGTGTAGATCCATGTGTTGCAATTAGTCACAGCTTTGTCATTTGTCCACCTAATTTATCACAAAAAAATTGCTGTGGATGTAGAGAGAAAATTCTTTCGCGATTGATTTCGTTAATTTTGAAGCTCATTTGGGTTTGAGTTGAAGTTACGGCAAGCAGCTCTGTCGCCTGAACTGTTGACCTGAAAAAGGAGCATCTATCTCTCCATCCTAATTATACCCTCGGTGTTTTTATTTATTTCGTGCTGAGCATTTTAAGGAATTATTTGGGAGAAAATTCCCACGTCCAGATTTTCGGGTCCATATTCCTGATCAGCAAGACTAGGTCAGAGAAGGCAATCCGTATCTGTGATACAGAAAATACCATTGTTTCACAGGTAATTCACCGTAAATAAGAGGGAATCTTACGGAATTGACATTAGTTGTCCCGTCATTTTGGACGTGGCATTTGTACGACATTATTTAATAATAAGAAGAACATTTCGAAATGAAAAATGAAGTATGAGGCGATAAGAAGGGCCACGCAAAGAAAAGCCACGAGCAAACACCGGAAAAGAAGAAGGGACCAGGCAGTGAGGTGTTAACACAGTGCAGCGGCCAATTAAGAATTTTGTTCGTACTGGTCAAATGAATATTGTGTGTCGTACGCAGGTCACAATTATGAGATGCTTCTCAGGTGAGATGTTGCTTTCAAGGTCTGATTTTGGATGTAAAAATTTTCATGCTTGAAATATGTAAATCAAGGTCGTGATAAAGATACTTTTAGCGATGAAAGAGAATGGTGGATCAACTTGCGAATCGCTTTTGTCTCCCCGAAGGATATTTTCAAAACAATTATAGTACAGCGTTGGTCATAAGATAACGGGAGATAATTTTATTTGAGGAAATTCTTCAATTTTTTCAGCGTATTAGTGCTACCGACGTAAACAAAGGGTACTTTACTTATGGCCCACCCTGTGTTATGAAAGCACATTAAATCATGAAATGATTACCTGAGAGCGCTTCATTTAACTACAATGTTTACTAACACACACTCACTAATTCCGCTCAATGAAGAGTAGCAAGCGTAAACTGCAGAGACTGGAACAGAATTAGAGGAAGTTTGATGACAGACCAGCAGCGCAAATAAGCAGGAGGCGCTGCAGCGCTGCTGTGAGTGCTTTGGTTAGAGCCCTGCACGGGCCGAGGCGCTGCAGGGGCGAGCGCGAAGTCCTCGTGTTTACGAGGCTGCGCGGTGTGTGTGCGTGTGTGTGTATTGTGTGTGTCGTGTGTGAGTCGTGGGTGTGTCGTGGGTGTGTCGTGGGTGTGTCGTGGGTGTGTCGTGGGTTTGTCGTGGGTGTGTCGTGTGGGTGGCCAAGTGAGCTCGAATAGAACCTTTGGAAGCACAAATACCCGAGTTTTGTCAGTCTTCTAGTGGGTTGTTAGTCAGTTTTAGGAAAGTAAATTCAGTTTTACGCCAACGGAGGAGTTCCGTAATTTACGAGTGTTTATTTTACCAAAGGTTTAATTATTGAGAATTTGATTTTTTTAAGCCCACGGAACGCAATTTAGAAAGTTGGATCCTGTATTACTAATCCACGAAGGTCTCGCATCGTACCAAATTTCTGATTGACTTGTAATTACCATTTGCCTTTCGTTGATAAGGGTCATTATCAACGATGGTGATGGTCATTACTCCCGCTGGTCGGAAACAGGTGCACAATGGAAAAAACAGTCCGGGTTTTGTGTCGTGTTATAAAATTTTGTCTAGAGTGTGCAGAGGTCAAGGAATTCTCTGTTTTCGTTCGAATTTATTGATGAATAAAAAAAAAAACACAACAGTTTCTACGAGAGGATGTTTGTGGGATATTTTAAGCACTACCGCTAGAGACTAGAAAAGTATGAAAAATAAGGAGTAAAGTAACGCGGAAGGAAAAGAGAGGCGGGAAAATCCGAATTCACAAACTCAAAACAATCAACAGTCGTACAAGCGCTTCTCAAGAGATTAAAAGATTGTCAGCTACGACTTGACACCATCAAATGCGTTGCAACAGCATTCCGAATTCGGCCAAGAGGCTCAGACAGTTGGTCCGATGTATCGGTGCCAGTTCATTTTTCGAGTAGGAAACACCTCGCTCGTCCAAAGAGAAGAGGCTGATGTTCGCTGGTGAAAGAATAAATTACAAAATTGTTGCATATTCACCAACCGTTCCCGACCAGCGACAAGAGTTGTATGCACCGACTGTTTCTGACTCGAGTGAGTATTTGTTATGGTTGGTAGGCCTACCTTGAAGTTGTATTTTGACCTATGGTTCTACGAAATTTAAAGGCCGTTTATTGTTACCATGTAGAAAGTGATATTCCAAGAACCATTTAGAAAAACCTTCAAATTAAGTATATGTAAATACCACTTTCTATAATTCTAAAACTTTCGTACAACTGTAACCATATCTCATTTTCTGTAGCTCTCAATCGAGCTTTTTTACTTGTTTTATAAGCTTTGTGTTTGCACAAATTGGTTGGGAATCCTTTTTGTATGTTAACGGAAATGTAGAGGCTGTTCAAAGATATTTACGATGCCAGTTTTCTTTGAAATAGCTGGCATTTAGTTAATAATTAGTTTACGCGCAAAGTTGGTCATTTGAAATAATTTTCTGTGAGTACTCGTGAACGGTTGAGTTGTTAGACAAATTACATGAAAGCTTTTAAAATATAACACATTCATTTGGTATCGCAATCAAAGGGCACATGCGAGCACTGTGGGACCAGGATCGGTTAGGGTAAATTCAACGTACATTGATATAATCATCAATAGGTTTGGGTAGATTTCATAGACGTGAGGGGTTTTCATGTGTTTTAGTGTAGAGCGCTCAGGCGTGTGGGTACATCCAGGCCGGAGTAAGAATGATATATTTGTGTACGTCTCCTGAGATTAGGAGTGCAACTAGTCAATGTTTACCGTTAGTGTTTCACTTTCGCTAGTGAAAAAGGCCCCAGGGTGACACTGTTAGGTTACCTCAGCTTTAGTTAGGCCTTCTGGACTTCAATCTTTCGTGCCCACTTAGCTTCTTTCCACTTTCATACCTTCTGCGCTGATGATTTTTTATATTNGGGATTTTGTGTGGGAACGTACATTGTGCATGGATTCTTTGTTCTCTGAAGTCCATACTTAATGGTCCCTTCTCTTTCGGTGCGACATAGTCTGAGTTACTAAAGTGCTGCTATTCTAAAGACCACTACTTATACTTCTTCTACTACTTCTTCTTCTTCTGTGGGCTCCATGGCGTGCTGCTAGCGTGATGGCCTCGTAACCGAGAAGACCCTNCCCAACGGTAAAACGTGTTGGAATTAATAAAGGTTCTTTCTACTACTTAGTGTGAGAGCCTTTCTGGCTCTCACACTGCTTGATCTTTTCATATTTGATGGCAAGATGTCAGCCCTGCTGGTTGGTCCAGGTTGCAGCTCTAGTTAGCGGACCAGCTGGAGGCGGAGATTATCCGTTGACTTGAATATTCCGCATGGGATTGTTCTGCATTTTTGGGCCGGGCATTCTGGTCCATGGAACATGTGTTGAGGCCAGCAGATTTGGTCCGTTGTTTCCAGTACTTGTGGCCTTCAGTACCCGTGGCCTCCAGTACCCGTGGCCTCCAGTACCCGTGGCCTCCAGTACCCGTTGCCTCCAGTACCCGTTGCCTCCAGTACCCGTTGCCTCCAGTACCCGTTGCCTCCAGTACCCGTTGGCACGCAGAGTCCGTAAATGAAGGGCTCGCTCACTTTTCATTTGCCCACGCATGTCACGGAAATCTCGACTGCATTTAACCGAACCTTCTTTTTATTGCATGTAATGCTCATTATTGCCGTTGCCAAAGAGGCTGCCTGATATGATCATGTCTTTGATTCCTTCCAAGAAGATCGGGCTCTCAGGTCCGGGCCACACGAGTGTGCCGTCTCTTCGCCGTTGCGTTGTTTACGATGGTTTCCAAAGAGTGGAGAAATAGTCGGTTTCCCGCGATAGTTTAGAGACTGAGGGGCAGGGGAGGATCATGTCAGAGAAACGTTCTGCTTCATATCAGACGCTAGAAATTCCACTGCAATTAAAGCGTTGCGAAAGGTGTTGTTACCTAGAGCGCGTGGGAGTGAGTTTCAGGTTATAAATTGCCATTTGTGGCCGTTTGCTCTCAAAAGGCCATTTCTGCACCACATGCGCAAGTGGCCGGGGCAAATGTTGTGAGGGAAACGTTATAATCGAGACCATTTTTGCTGTTTCTCGTGAGAAATTTAGTGCAGCATTCATATCAGACTCAAATTTAAATTAATGCAAGCTGATAGTTTTACTGAAAAGTGAAACAAACTCTTCTTCGTAGCAGCTTGTTTTGTTCATAAATTCATTTTTAAACGCGGCATAAAGAGATGTAAGACTTGCGTGCAGTTCACAGCATCTGTTGTTGTCCGGAAAATGATGGCCGTTTCAGGAATTTTGTTTTCAAAATTGATTATATCATAATATTTTCATCGTCTTTTAAGTAAGCTCCAACATACCTAATAAATATTATGTGCTTTTTAATGCTATGTGCTCGTTTTCCAGAAAACGTAATTAAAGCGAATAAGTCCATAAATTTGAACATGGTAAAGGAAGACTATCGTTGACCTTCCTTGCACGAGTCTGAGCTTGCCCACTGCTTTCCCGAACGCCGGCCAATGTCGAGACAGCGTGGGAAGACGGCCCCGCAAGGGAGGGGACTGCACGAAGGGGGCTTCAGAATTTCCTAAGTGCTGATCAGAACCTTGAAGATGAAGAAGGTATGTAGAGGGCAGCCGTACGCGCACGCCAATGAACATTTGTGAATAACTGTCGAGTACAACCCGCAGCTTGTCTCTAGAGGAGCCTTCTCGTCATGCTCTTTTGGTGTTGGCAGCTGCTTGGAAGCTGCTTGGAAGATGCTTGAAAAGCATTGGGACCAACCTTGAACTCATGCAAAGAAAGTATATAAAAGACTTCTCTCTTCATGTTCGACATTATTCGCTGTTTAGTCTTAATGTTTTCTGCAGGAAATAAGTATAAAGTTATTGAAGAGCACACGTCAAGCACCGAGTATGCTGAAGCTGGACCAAAATACAACGAAAATGCTATGATAAAATTGAGTTTCAGGGCTAAATTTCTGAGGCAGCCATAATTTTCTTAACCTTCTAATACGGACGTGAGTAATTTCTCACATTGGCAGCGTTCAGCAAGTCACTAACGTAACTCTCCTCCTTCAGTTTTTGGGCCCTCATAAGAAAGAAAAAGGGGCAGTGTAGAGCTAGAAACTTCCTCAATTCAGTCTTTTCCGAGCACCAGCTGAGGTCTTGCTGCGAGCACCTCATCTGTACGACAATTACTTGGCTTTACTGCGTGACCAGGACCCTGAGACGCGCGTCAAATATTATGTACTTGGTACACTTAGACGAGCATTAAAGTGTGACGTGGATGTTCCCGGATTTTTCTGTATTCTTTATTTCATTCAAATGTGTGCATTAGAAAGAAGAATATGACTGAATATTTTTAGTTCAGTTTTACTTCTTTCGAATATGCATTGCGAATTTGCAAACAAACTCTTTTCATTGCGTTGGGGCTTGTGCGTATGTTGGGAAATTTTATTGATGGATATTACGTTGCAAAGTCAAACGCGATTACTGGAAAAGTTTTAAATTCTTTCCCTCGTTGAAAGCTAGGGAAAGGAATGCAGCGTTATTAATATCAAGAGTCGCTTTTAAATTTTAAATGAGAATGCATGATAAAGCTGCGTATATTTTCTTCGGATAGCAGACTTATCACCAAAATAAGCTAATATTTATGCAGTATTCATGTCTCGCAAGTGTCCAACACTTCTGAACTCAAAATGAATTTTCTACTCCTCTATAGATTTCATCAGAAACGCGTTTAAGCTTCTTCTCAAATAAAACCATTATTTTCATTTGTATAGCTGACAATTAAAAAGAATCCGTTACATGGACATGGTGCCTAGTAATCAGCATTTCATGTTGTTTCTTCTATTCATTTCAGAAATCATGACGCAAGAAGATTAATTTTATGAAAGGCAGAAAAATGCATGTACCCAACTTGTATTGAAGTATACAATGTGGAGCCGCAACTTACCGGAGAGGCGAAGAAACTAACTTACACGTGACAAGAATGATAATAATCATTTAACCCCATTTTGACTTCCAGTTTGTTTTCAGTGTTCCCAAATTTTTGGTTGGTGATGTAGAAACTTTATTCTTAAATGCATCCTAGGTGCCAAAATGCGGAGGGCTCAAGTCTGGCGAAGAAGGAGGCCTCAGATAAAGTTGTGAATATGGGACAATAGTCAGTCCTGAGTGAACGATTTTTTAAACTCCGAAATCACAATTTTAGGTGTGTCAATTGTGAAAATTTCGAAGCCAAAAGTTGTGAAAAGAATGCATTTAATTTGTGCATACTAATAGTGATGATTAATTACAAAATTGGATGCATTTAGTTTGTGCCTACTGATAGTGATGATTAATTGCAAAATTGATCTCTCGTAAATTTATAAACTGTTACTTTCTGACGTCCTACAACTTGCCTTTCCTTCTAAAGTAGGCTGAAACAAATTTATACCACGTTGAGAAACTGTAACAGAATATCGATCCTTGAAATTATTTATTGTAAAGAGCCTGCGTTGCAGGCGTGAGGACTGCCGAGTGCGGCTGGTGCCCCACAAAAGAGGGAGGAGAATGAGGGAGTTCCCAACAACGTGCCGTGAATGCCCCAAGTCTCTAAAATGCAGCATGATATGCACTGTTTTCAACAAGCGAACGAATGCATTGTTTTCAACATTAACTCGGTAGTTGGCCGTTTTCAACTCGTATGGCGGATATGCATTGTTTTCAATTGATGCGTTTTGGTAGTATGGAGAAATATTTTTAATGTAAAACCTCAAAATTCTTGTTAACACATTGCTGTAAAAAAAGGCACTGTTTTCTTCTTGAACATAGAAAATTCCCTATTTTCAATGGTTTTCGATACGCATGGAAAAAATGTCACAATTTTCGCGTGCAATGTGAAAAAAAATCAATTGTTAAAGAAGTCTCTCAACGGTTCTGCTCTGTTACGCACGATAAAAAAACTACGGGTGGCAGTTTTCCAAGAAATGCCTGGCAGCTGTGGAACCGCTGTCACCGTGGTGGCTGGGCAGTGATTTAGCCCCTTTATTAAGGCATAAATCAGGCGGGCTTCGTTAGAAGACCTGAACTTACACAAGGGGCCGTGGAGGCCCCAATAGAAGGGCGTGGCCTTTCCAGGCCTCAGGACTGAGCCTCCTAAGCCTCCAAACGGGCCCAGTATTTCGGGTAAATGTTAGCGGCCTCGGAACTCAACGTGGATATTGGGGACACAGGAAATTTTGAGCGATTGTTCAATTACGAACGCGGAATTACGAACAGCGAATTACGAACAGCGAATTACGCACAGCGAATTACGCACAGCGAATTACGAACAGTGAATTACGCACAGCGAATTACGAACAGCGAATTACGAACAGCGAATTACGAACAGCGAATTACGAACACCGAATTACGAACACCGAATTATGAACATCGAATTACGAGCACCGAATTACGAGCACCGAATTACGAACACCGAATTACGAACACCGAATTACGAACACCGAATTACGAACACCGAATTACGAACACCGAACTACGAACATCAAATTTAAGTATTATCATTGTCATAGAATTTGAAGAATGAGAATGCTTACAATTTTTTGTTGAATTCATCTACAAAGAAAACTGGATTTTACTTTGTAATTTGAAAAAAGTATTTCCTTGAAAGTATTCGTTGAAACTAAACAAGAGTACGAGAACATTACAGTCTCCCTTAACCACTTGCTCTTCATCAACGATAGTAGCTGAAATTACAAAACATATTTTAACGAAAAAATGCACCTTAAACTTCGTTTTAGAGTACCTCAGCTGGAAAAAATCTCACTTGGACGGAAGCCAAGAGCCTGGCAGAGATCTTTCTAAATGTGGCAAATGTGCTGGTCTTGCAAACGGCTGCGGCGGTCGGGACTTCATAACATGTTGTGTTGGAAAGTTTTATTTCAAGAGTGAGCTGGGGGGCAATAAATGTTAACATGTCAGTCTTTTTTTATACCTGTTGGTGAAAAAAACACAAAGCACGTAGCTAACTTTGCAGGACCTAAACGGTGCGTTAGGTTGGGTTTATGAATCGATCAAGTCTGACGCACGTATTTATTAGTTTGAAAACAAACATAATTCGAGGTTGGTCACTAATAAGAGTGGTAGTTAGACATGGAATTTTTAGGTTAGTGCAGCCCTTTGTGCTTGCACGATGAAAGTTCTACAACATTTTATGGTGGTCCCCTCACGCACCGTAGGGTCTCTAAGCGCTAAAAATTTGTTATTCATAATTTAAGTCTGCGACAGTAAGATATTAGGGGATTCTCTTCACATAGAAGTGCAATTCATTGCTTATCAAATTAAAATGAATAATAAATTAAAGCCGTGTGAATGTTCTGCATGTTGAGATTACGATCAAATTAATGACGCATTTTCTAGTCGAAACTTGGAAATATATTCTATTTCGTCGAACTCGTGATCCCAATGTTACTCGAACTGTTACTCATAGTAAAGCTGCTATGAAACAGTCGACTCCCTGAAATATTTTCCCCGTAATGGTATCACAATGAGTAACATTTCCGCACCTGGAATGCACGCACATCTTTTCTAGAGAAGAATGTTATTCGCGGGACCAAGCCCGCTTTTGGGTGACGACAGGCTCCTCCAAATGGGACCCGTCTGCAACTCGGGTCTCTTTTTATCGAGCCTTTGTCGGCCGGCGGCACCGGCCCCACAGAGCGTGGAGGAGGAGGTTCAGCGCACCGCCTTGGCCAGGGAAACATTTCTTGAATAGCTCCTTTGTATTTCCAGACACTGGTGCACTCTATTTGGGGACTAATTGTCTTTATTTTCTTTGCGTTAAATAACGTCACGTAGAAACGTTACGTGTTAGTGAATGCTTTTGTTAGCAAAGTGAAGGTCTGTTCAGTTTTTTATAACGAGAATTCATACTCTTTGGTCTTATAGTCCTTGTTGGTGTTGAAATTAGTTTTGATTAGTTAATTTATTTTCACTTCATCATCCATAATAGGTGTCACTCATAAATTTTGTTCATTTTTCTGGGTGCACTTTTTATTCAGATTAATTTTTTTTATTCCATCATTCACGTTTGTTTCACTTAACTGTACTGCAAATAATTCTCTAAGCTTGGAATTTTCTGGTCGGTTATTCGAGATAAATTACGCTGTAAGAGATAATATCATCCCATGAACAATTTCATTTTTCGTTTACCTCAGTTTACAGAAATTTTTAAATGAATCTGGTCCCATTGTATTCTTCAAAATAACTATCCATCAATGCCGCATGCGTGATATTAAATGCATGCGTACTATTCGTCCATGCTGTACGTGTGCCACTATTTGCCCATGCTGTACGTGTGCCACTATTTGCCCATGCTGTGTGCCACTATTCGCCCATGCTGTGTGCCACTATTCGCCCATGCTGTGTGCCACTATTCGCCTATGCTGTATGTGTGCCACTATTCGCCAATGCTGTGTGCCACTATTCGCCCATGCTCTATGTGTGCCACTATTCGCCTATGCTGTATGTGTGCCACTATTCGCCCATGCTCTATGTGTGCCACTATTCGCCCATGCTGTCTGTGTGCCACTATTCGCCTATGCTGCATTTGTGCTACTGAAACTCTGATGCCTTTGCTTGCAACCGTATGCACCAGCTTTCATGGTATATATATAAAAAGATAACAAAGACCGGAGTATACGTTCAGAAATAAGAAAGTGGAAGCTGTCTCATCAGCCCCAAATCGTGCACTGGATTCCATTTCCTTATAGGAAATAATTCCCTAAGGGAGCGAAGGATAGGTAATAGGACTCAGTTGGTTAGGATTGTCTCTTACGCTATGGGAATTAGCATCCATAGTTTTTTTTAAGTTTCTTCAGCATTAGCTAGGCCTTTCAGGACTTGTATTTTTCGTGCCTACTTTGCTTTTTAAATTTCAGTCTTCTTCGCTGATCATTCTTCATCTTTTTTTCCTCTTCCTTCTTAACTTCCTATTTCTATGCACAAGGGGCTCAATGCACAGGGGGTCTAAAACGATGCTATCCCTACTACTTCTACTGCTACTTTTAGAAAATAAAAAATTAGTATCAACAGCATCGTGGATACCTGATGCTATATAAATAAAAATTCCGCGTTGTGAGCTTAAAATATTCGAAAATACTCGAACCTTTCGGGCCTGAACAAGATGAAAAGCAGCCTTAAAAAAAGAGAACAGGTAAGCGAGCAGCCGAATCCAAGAACTGCAACGAAATTGTCGATAAAAATGACCCAACGAGTCATTTCTGTGGACCTCTTCCTCTGTGTAGCTCCTCATCAAAACCTGTTGAGCGAATCATCCGTCGTTGTTCGTAGTCCAGAGTCTCAGTGGTGCAAAACTTGTGTAGTGGAGAACCTGTGTACAGCAAAACCTGTGTAGTACAGAACCTGTGTATTA
>VOMN01057235.1:0-34637 GCA_014899125.1 Orchestia grillus | reverse complement strand
TCACAAAGCGGCGGCACCCCAGTGTGGCCTCGGCGTGACGGCCGAAACACCTCCAAGTACATCCAAGTACAAGTGTCGTAGATTAATATTTAGCTGCTCTGTAAAAACGGCGGCAGAACTTTTAACTCAGAAGCTACTATATTTTGAGGCTTGTGAACTTTTCCTAACATTGGATCATCTCACTCAACCTAACATATTCGCCTCGACTGGAGGTATATTACTCTAACATGAATTTTTTGGTAATTTAGTGTTCCTTGCAAACATCTTTTATAGCACAATAACCATTCAGGATGAATTGAATAGGTAATAGGGTTAGGTTAGTTAGGTTTGTCTATTGTACGATATGGGGACCACCGGGGACACTGTTAGCTTTGCCTCAGCTATAGATGGGCTATAGATGGAATTTTATGACAATATTATTTTCTCACATAAAGTTAAATTTCCATGATGTTTGCTAGAAGTTACCGGTTATGTTGCCTCCCTTTGAGTCGAAACTAATCGCATGAAACAATTTACGGGAAAACAACTCACACTGGAGTAGAAAATTCTACATGAATCTGAAAAATTTGTCAAAAATATTTGTTCAAAACCTTTGCGTACGAGCAACTGACTGTTAAAGCGTAATAAAGAAATTAAAATTCGGATTTGATATTAGTTATTTAAAAAGTTCTTTGATAGAGAAAAAAATTATCTTGCTTTCATAATCGCGTCGACAATTTGAATACCGGAAGCTATTTTAGGTAAAACACCGTGTTTGGAGTTACGTCTCTAATATAGGACCTGGTTTTCTAATTGATTTTGTATTTCAAAAAACATGATAAGCAAATACTGGGCACGTGGCTTCATGTATGTAAAAATTTAATACTACTATTCAGTCACTCTTTTGGCAGAACATCTTCACGGGAGTTTAACATAAAAACACCGAAAATGTCGTCGGTATGACGTTTGTAAAAAGTTGGTCGAAAGTTAGACGGACGTTTTTGTAGAAAGATCTTGCCGTCATGACACGTACAAATTTTGGCAAATTTAGACCCGAGGAGCAAACCCACTTGACTCTACAGAATAACTATATTGGAAAGAGGACAGCTACATTGGCTGAAGATCTTGCTGAATGTAATAGTCCTACACTTCTGCCTTGGAATGACTCGTACTTTATATATCCAGTGGCTCTAGACCGACTGAAGATAATTGTGGTAAAAACTTTTGAAACTCACGAACGTAAATTGAAGCGATGGGATATTCACAATCATTTTCGGCCTCGTGTCCTTATTAACCTTGTACACAATCTCAGCAGTGTGAGTCCCAGCAGCCGTCTGAAGCTTTCGCTGCCGTTTGATCTCGGTTTTAGGGTTAATGTTTTTACAATCAAGGTCTTAACCTGCAAACTTTATGTACGTGAACAACTCCGGCCTTTCTTTGGCGGTATTTTTTGTTTTTATCATGTTAAAAATATTTCCCCTACAATTATTCGTACTGACATCTTTGATCTAAACAGCCGCTAATCTGGATGCTATAGTTACACAGCCTGATAAAAGGAAAGCAGTTATGATTATTAATAGAGCATCATATATTTCGAAGTTTCAAAAAAATTTATCAGATAGAACTAAATTTACTCCTTTGAATAAAAGCAATCGAAAATATTCATCACGCTTTAAGGAAGAAGTGGAAAATTTTCGTGGCAATAAAAAAACTTTAATTTACGGCAAAATGAACTTCAGAAAGACCTGCTGGGCTCTGAAACGGGTACTAGGATATGCTTAACAGGTTGCCAAAATATTTATAAGTCGAATTTTGCATCAGCTTTCCTTTTCCGACCGATTTTCGCAGCATACGATTGTGTAAAATATTGCATAGCTAAGTATTTAGTCCCAATACGTAATCCGCTTGCCGCCAACGAAGATATCAACCGTACTCTTCCGACTTCGTTTCACCACTTGGAACTCATGATAATGCTGATTCTTATTTTATGTCTTTTTTCTGATGTTCTCTTGTTCTGCTGCTCTGTGAACAGCATGGGTTCACGAGATAACTTGTTCTGCTGTTCTGCCTCCGTTCTGTCTCTTGTTCTGCTGTTCTGTGAACATCACAGGTTCACGAGACACCTCGTTCACTAACATTTTACTGTCGAAAATTTTGTTGTTTGTCTTGATGCTTTATTTCTAGTTCAGCTTCCCAAGTCATAAGGTCAAGTAGAAATGATTTTAATTATTACTGGAACTCAATGTGCCTCATTCTTTGCTACTTTTAATGGATCCCTGTGCAAAGAAATGGAAGGCATAGGAATCACGCGCTATACGGCTCGGCATTTGCAATATTTTTATGTGTTTACGATATGATCTGGCAACAAAAATTCCCGCCTAATTTGAGGGACATTTTCAAAAAAGCAACAAGTCATCGACGAAGACTCTTCGGTGAATTTAAAAGTGAAACTCGTGTGGAAATGTTCCTCTAATACTAAAATGCCTAACTTCCAAACATTAAATTTACAATTGAAATAGAGCAAAATAAACATTCAAATTTTCTAGACGTCTCTTGACCTCGATCTAATACGAAATTTCATATTTCTCACTGTGTTCTGCATTCATCTTATACACTTCTAGGTTTTTGTTTCTTCAGTTTTTGTTCTACCCATTTTTTAAAATGAATACAGAAATATCTTCTGTATTGTGCTCTCCTCATCGCGATCCTGTATCATTGCGATTTTGGTTTGGGGGTCACGCCTTGACCGTTGTGCACGACATGACTGAGTCGCCATACAAGCAAACTTTGTGACGATCATTACATCTCAAATGTGAATTTCAAAATTATTGGGCGTGTTTCATAAATTCCAAGCAATATCAGGTCTTATGATAAATAGGAAACGGAACAGTGGGTCTCGGGCAAACAATAAAACTGTAAAGAGTAGCATATTATTGTCAACAAAAAAGATTGAAGTGATGAACCTGTTCAAAGATAACGTGAAGATTATAGAAATTTCAAAGATTCTTCTTCAGGAATTTGAAGTGGCAATGCTAAAGCCTGGATAGGAAGAAACGACTCTGGAGCATGCATGGATGGCCGAGAACTATGCATCATTTGCCAAAGAATGCAACTCTACGAACAATTTTGTAGCAAAGCCATTATTCGTCAATGATGTGCCAGGTCAAAATCGATTACTTTGTTTCAAATAACTACGTATGCAAACAAAGTTCTTACGCTCTAACACCACAGCATTACCGCAGCCGGCGACCTGGGTGTTACAAGAGCTTCAAGGTTTGTTGTATTAGAAAAAGTATGCAGGGCATCGGGGACCAGTGTGACAAGAAGGAAGATATTATCAGAAACTACCGGCATCTTTATGACTTTGAAAGTGTAGTTCATCTTATTGATAATACTTTGAAGTTAGCCAGTTCATCAGCTATGAATCCAGCTTGGAAAAAGTTCTAGCGATATTGTGCATGATTGATCTGTTACAAGAATGATCAAGCTACTGTCATCTCTGAACAGTATTCAATAGGTCCTATAATTTTTTGCATCACCATATAATTTCAGAAAAGTTGAAAATGATTCGGGAGTGAAAAAAATGGATATTTTAAGTCAAGTTCAACGATCAGGTTACCAGAAACATAAGTTTCAAGGCGCAGTCGGTGCGATATACGAGACCACTGCCATAGTCTCTGAGCGTCAGCGGTTACCATGCGAGGGAAGTAGAGATCATCAAAAGATCGCGGGCATCAGTGATTGAAGACGAATCCTCAGGCAGATGAAGAAGCTCGGCGACGGACGTGGGGACGCTTAATCCATCTTGTAACGTCCGAAGGCGAGAGAAACTACACGGCAGACGCAATGCATCCTCAGCAGGGCTCGAAGGGAAGGTGCCGGGCTATAGAGGCCCAAGACAGGCCGGGAAAGGGATGTCCGGATGAGGACGGTCGATCAGCGTACCTGACGCGTGTTCCCACGAATTCCCATGGCTCACCTCACGGGTGGCGACCCGAATGCTGGAAGGTGTCCATGAAAGTTATAATCAAGAGAGCAGTGAGGCTGCTTCTCTCCTATTAGTTGCCTGTGGAATGCTGACTAGTTTGGGGTCAATTCGCCATCTCATCGCCGAAAGGTTACATTCAGAAGGCTGAATGGAACCTGATCTATTCACCGACAAATGACAATTATTCTTGAAAATTATTTTGACGTTATTCATTTATCGTTAGTTATTTTAATAATTAATCACACTGTAATAACATTACTAGATATTAATATCAAGGTCATAGTGAAGACAATTGATTTAAAACGCATATCTATTAAAATCGAACGGTTTGACCACTAAGGTCATCATCAGCAGGGTCTGAAACAACTCACAAATATATTCATACTCTAGCGGAATTAATTTTGCAATCAAGTAGACAAATATGAACTAAAAGACGAAAAAATAACAAAATCAAAAACAAAAAACAACAAACAACAAAAAGACTATCCACTGCAAAACATAAGCTATTTTTAGGGGTATGAAGACTGCATGTCGTTACGATAAAGGTTTAATTTTCTGATGAACAGGGATTCAGTCATACGTAAATCAGAAACTGAGTTCGCACTGCTTAATATGGAACAACCCTGCTGCATAACAGGAATTTTGCACTGTTCTGAATGGTTATGTACTGGTGAATGGGTTTGTTTGCTTAACGGGCTACCTGTTCTGAAACTCCTGCCAATATGCTCCAAAACTCTACATCTCAGCGCGCGCGTGGTAGAACCCACGTACGAAGACCCACGCAGTCGGCAACATTCTATACATTAATAGGCTTGTACCTACGTACCTACCGTTCTGTCACGCTTGGCCATTTTTCAAGTGAAATTTCAGGTCTCGAGCGAAGTATCTTGTATATTGGTTGCATGTTTGGCTATAAAAAGTCAGTCTTCGCGGCACATTTTCAGTTTCCCTAATAGAGTTCAGACTACTCGCATCATAAAGAAGAAAATTGCTTCCAAGACCGGACTATCTGTACCCTGAACCTTTTAACCTCTGTCCAACACTTGAGAGGACCACTTCTCAAGGGCTGGTTTATCTAAAGTTTGTTTATCTAAATTTCCGTGAAATTTTCATGGATAATGCAAGTATTTCTAAACAATAGAGGAGAGCATTGAAACTGGTAGCTTATCCTTGAATGAAATGAAGTACCGATCCTGAAACTGTTCGCTAAACAAGTTGAAGATCAACACACATAAAATATTTCATAGTAAGAGAGCGCAACTCTACCTTCAGCTTCTCTGACATATAGCCAAAGAATGGTAGAGTATTCGTCTACTTGATTGCAAAATTAATTCCGTTAAAGCATGAATACTTATGTGAGTTGCTTCAGACCCCGCTGATTTTGATTTTCATAACGTTTGATTTTCAAGAGATATATCTTCTAAATCAACTGTCTTCGACATCATCTTCATTTTAAAATTTTACTGTATGTTGCAACCCAACCTAATGAATAAATATTAATAGATACAGTTTATGTATTGACATTCAAGAAGCACGTATACATAATATTTGATACTCCTCGCCATGGAATCGAGGTGACGGCAAATTCCAATAGAATAGTTATTATTACATTTACCTATAAAGCTAATATTGAACCTTTGAGTTTAGGTTACTATTTCACTTAGTTGTTTAAATAAGGAAAAACTTTTCAGTTATCTTGTGTATAACCAGTAGTTTCAAAATTTAATAACTATCATATGCTATCATATTTATTAATAAAATTGATTTATTTACCTCTGGTGAGATAGCGTGTAAAATGCCCCTTCACACGGCAGATTTCCTTTCTGAGTCGCGTACTTTTACTTGAAAGCTTGAAGCACGGCACTCAACTCAAATTGACCCTGAATTATTTTCATGTTTGCCGTTTTCTACGAGGAAATTCATTTTCCAAGGAATTAATTCGTTATTGCGATACCTGCTGCTTTACGATTTAGTTACGGTTCCAAAAATCGCAATGAAGAAGGTGCTACGGTAGTTTTCAAACTCTTTCAACTAATGCTTATAGCGCATGTTCTCATTAAAAGGATTTTTATTATGAATTTTCGTTCCTGACTTCATTTTTATTAGAAATGGGTTTACTATAACTATTTTATTGCAGTCTTATCAATATATTTCTATCAGGTATTCATGATCCACCTATTTCTTTCCAAAGGCAATCATAGCTCTATCGTGTTGCCCTCATTTTGGTTCTCAGCCTGAGAAATTGAGACATGAGCGCTCAAATCTCATTTCGAGATTTTTTCCTGAAATTTCCCTTCGCTTAATAGTGGTTCATATAAGAACCATATGCACATTTTTCCATTTCAAAGGCAAGGGATCTTCCATCATATACAAGGTGAGCAAGCGAAGTGTATACGCGTTTTGTGATATCAATAAACAATCTATTGACCATAAAAGGGATTGAGAAGAGATATATTACGATTATTTTAATTTGAGTGTTTCGAGCTCTAAGCTTATTTTCAACAAAGAATCTGAAATGAACATAATAAAATGCTTGATAATATGGACTCGGAACACTAAGGATGAAATTCAGAAATGAATAAAAAAATTGCAACAATAAATAAGTAAAATAATTCCACACGGATTCAAACTTGGACAAAAATTATCGGTTGACTATTTTCAGAGGGTGAATGTACTTGTGGATGTACAGAGACTCGAGGATACGAAGGTCAAAATTTCCAGAATATGTATCTAATATTTTGAATATATCAATGCTAAGGGGTTGATCACATGAGCTGTTGGTGTAGTAACGCAGGAATGCACAGGAAAACCTAGGGAACGACCCGTGCGAAGACTTCGGCCAGCATGCTCAGCAACCCTCACAAAAAGTGTTCGGTGGGTAGAGCCCACATACTGCGATGCGCACGACTGAAATGCAGATGGGGAAAGATCGCATGCTAGTCGGCAGTACATCATTAAAATGAAAAAAATTATTCTATAGTGAGTTTGTTTATTAAAACCATGCGGAATGAAAATTCCGGAAAATTTTCAAACAAAATTCTTTAAATATTTTTTTCAACTTTTCTGGTTGATGGCCAAAAACTGTATACTAAAATAATTGAAATCAGAGATCGGAATACGATGGTTTTGCAGAAAAACTTTGTTCAAAATCTATTTATTTAACATGAAACTACTTCACGCCGATAGCAATTTTTTAATAAGTAAATTAAAGTTTCAAATCCTAATTCGATGCTGTGCAAACGCATGCCGTCGTGACGTTACTGGAATAGTTCATGAAGTGCAAAACTCTTAATGGAACCCAAGCTTTTGTAACCATCGAGCAATAAAAGCGACACCAGGTGTTCCTCTGCTACAAAATTACTTCCCAGGAATCTAATAATACAGGCTGGCCGTCACATAAGCAATAAGCTCTGCGCACGAGTCACCCTGCTCAGAGGTGCTATAAATGAAGGTGTTCGCAAACCGTAAAAGAAACGGAACATTTTCTACGTTGGGAAGCTTGCAAAAAATCGCTTTGAAGAAAGCTGTTGTACATGCCTTTGAAATTAAATTCTAGTAAAAGCATGGGTAAATATTGCAATACATTGAATCAACATGGCCATCCTACGGCCATAGCTTATTTTTATAATTTTCGTAATGACCCGAATCTGAGCGTAGCTGACGTGTATTCACACCTCTACCGCGACATTTACCGCTGCAGACACGAGTCTTCTGCTCTGCTTCTTTCGGCCCGCTACAGAAATCTGGATTCCAGGACCGCCTGAGACTAATTCAGAGTCTCAGATGTTAATACTTTTCCCCGCAAGTCCAAGCTAACTCACTTTTACCCAACTTGTAATTTTCTGCTTTAGTCGAGCAAACTCGGGGAGTTTTCGGGTACAAAAAGCTTAACACGAGTTTACTCGTCCTTCCTCTGCCTCACACGATGTGGACTGACCTTAACACTCGTATATCTAAAGGCAGTAAATTCGTCTAAAAATTACATAAACGGATAAAAACCCTGAGCTGCTCATGCCATTTGTCAGATATTTGCATAGCTTCTTCTGAAGCCTGTACAACCAACGAACGCCATGTCAAGTGGGTATGACGCTCATTTATTTTACTTCAATGTTTTTCGTTTTCAACTGCAAGTTCTTTGTGTTTTTTTCTGAAAGTCGCGAAAGTTTACCTTACGCTCGATACTAAAAAATTTCTCCTAATAATTCCTCTTTACCTTGTACAGGCAATTTCTTATAATATTAACTAAATTGTCTAGCAATCTGATTTTGGAATAGAAATAGTTAGAATTTTCTGTAATACTTTGCCCTTCGATGAAGGTAAAAAAAAAAGTTAAGTACAGCAAGTTTCTTTATCAAGCTCTGCTATAGAATGGAGTGATGTAACTTGAACTCGAATTTTCAGATACATTATCCAGATTTTCGTAATTGTTCCATTTGTGTTTTGCTTGAATGTCATTGCAAAATTTATTTCCTTAAATTAGCTATTGTTCTTCAGTAAGTTGTGAATAAAGTTAGGTATGGACTATTAAAATATTTTCTGAAATATTTATTGGTAACGGCTATCTTCAAGTTCATTTCCAATACATTTTGAAAAGGTATAAATGATAAACATCTATAAAAAATAAACAAGTTGTCATACAATATGCATAGTATTAAACATGCATCCACTTAACTATTCAGACATCGTAGACACCTTCCTTGCCAGGGGGGCCGGGGCTTTGAGCTCATTGAGCTTGAATTTTATTCTAACCAAAATATTTAACAAGAGAAATTCCTCATTTCTTTCGGAATGTGTATTTGCGATTCCCTGTTTCATCCTTCGACGATAAAATTTTCAGGCAACCAAAAGCGCATTGAGCCGAATTTTGAAGGCAATTTCCTGGTACTGAACCTGAATCTACTACTCTACCTGAAGTTGTGAATCTACCGGGGATCAGTTGCGTATGATTCTTTTGCAGAACTACGAAAGGCTGAGGGCAGAAAGTTGAGGCCAAAAAGAAGGTAAACAGAAGGACACCGAGGCGTGTAAACAGGCCTAAATCCTGCTGAAGCGGTGGCTCTTATGGATGCAGCGTGCGCAACAACGGTCGGCCAGCGTAAATTTACGAGACAATCTCCCCCTCCTTATTTCGCTAGTCTCACTGGCGTCAAATTGGGCCTATGGTCAAAGATTCTTCAAAAAATTGGGCCACATGGTGTACTTTATTTTATTCATAAAACCTGTGTACGTCAAGGTAAAGAAAGTATCCTTGGTAGCCGTAATAATTCCCAATAATTTCACAGTGTTTTAAAATTTTCATCTATTGTAAGTTGAAATCAAGATGCTGGAGTAGAAGCTAAGAAATGTAAATACGGTTTTTACAAGGAAGTTGTTGTGAACATAATAGCGTTCGATTTCTCTGACAATAAAGTTCTCTTTGAATCAGAAACATACGTCCAAACTACACATAGGAAATAGTTGATACGTGTCCTTTTGGGGACCATGCTGAGGCTTTACATTGACCGCACTCTTGAATATGCTTTAGCGCTAGTTTCTAGATCCATATTTGCTATCTAGCTGCTAAGTGGCCTATTTGGTTTAAATTAGACCTTATGGCGACGTGCATGAACAGAAAATTGAAAATAAATACTGAAGGGGTATATAAATTTAGATACTTGAAGTTTTCTCAAGAATTTCTACCATCAATTATGCCTTATGACTGAGAAATGCAAATTGATTGAAGAATCAATACAATTTCACGAAAATGAATCAATATAAGAATCACCAGAAAGCTACTTTTTACAAGTTTCATTAGTTTTATCGGTTAAAAAGTATCAAACTTTAATATAATCACGGATATTGGAATTGCAGTGTCGGAGTGTAGAGAACATCAATGAACAAAATGACTGACTCGGGCTGACCCAAGGGTCTCTAACTTAGTTTTAAAATAGAAAAATATAGCATGACTATGACGACCGCAGAGCTAAAATAAATTTTCTCCCCATATTAGGAGCCCTAAAAAACAATTTCTGAGGGCCTCCTGCGAGATGCTCATCTCAAATTCATGACATTATAATATTTTTCTCGTGGTTTCCGTGGTCCAAAGTGCTGTTCCTCAGCTCAAACCCTGTCGTCGAACGTTGTTCCTATTTTGAGGCACAATTTTATTATCACGAGGTTTACTGTCAGATGCTAAGGCTCTAAAATAAATTTTCGGTAATAGTTATCCAGACAGACCACGGCTACAAGCTGAGGATGGCAACACTTTCTCAGTTACGACGAGACTGTAAAAATAGCCTCTACAAAATGCATTTTTTAAGTGATATTTGCGATGCAGTATGAAAAAATTCTACAGCCGCACGTTACTTTCGGGTCATTCGGAAAGTTATTAGGCCACGCACGCTGAACTATGATCTCACTAAGCTCGAATACCCACAATGACTCTGACTTTACGATAGTAACTTTCTTCTCAGTTACCCACGTACAGTTAATCTCATATAGATCAATGGAACTCATGAAATGATTAGCACCTGGGCTAACTCTCACTTTGAAATGCTTAGAATCAAGCGTTTGTTAATTACCAAATTTATCATTAAATCTTCAGTTAATGAAAAGATAAATGAGTTTCTGAATAGAATTTTAATTGATGGTAATATAACTGGCAATAATATACTTTATATTGATGTATTTTATGATAACAAAAGGCATCCGAATTATAAAATAGATGAGACAGTATTTAGAAACATTGTAAATATTTTATTAAGCTAGTAGATAATGATATGACTTTTGTACATGCAACAAAAATCACAAAATTAATAACCTCCGTGTTAGAAATAATATTTTCAAGTCAGTTGACAGTGATGTAGACAGAGCTAATGTTATTTAAGAGTTGAAATGTTGCAGGAGAGGCCGTGTCTTTCATCGTAAGAGCAGTAGCATGTCTGGAATGACTCTTAAACAGCGATTATATGTTCATAAATATCAAGGTTCTAATTTGAAACGATTTAGAATTAAACATAGCTCGATGCCCTCTATGGATAAACTTCATTTGAATAGCTCAATTTTGCCTAAAGTTAGTAAAACTATATTCAAGTTATACAGGCTTTGCTTATCTACAAGTTCAAAACAGTTCTACACAAAAACTCTAATGATTTTTTGCTCGAAAATTACTCAGTAGAACAGCACCGTAAATTGTTAGAACCATTGCCGTAGTCTTCCATTTCAGCCTTTGATGCTGAACCGTGAACATATATTGCACTGCGTATTGCAACCTATTTGTAAGATCTATAGGTTTCCAGAATTGCGTAGATTTTAGTTACATCCCTTTTTCTATTTGTATGATATGACTGGAATTTCTTTCTGTTTTGTTTTCTGTTTAACACGCAATGAACTCGAACAATTTCGGAAGGTTGAGAGGGTGGAAAAGTTAATCAAAAATTTGGTACGACTTGAGACCCCGATCAATTCGTGGAGCAGAACACAAATTGGTGAATTACCCATGAATACAATCATACAGTCTCAAAAATATTCTAGGCTATTGGTGCTATCGGGAAATGAGAGCACGTGAATTACGGCGCTCTAATGGGAAAAGTTTGCCGGCGGGGCCACGCACAGATTGTGGTGTAGGAACGCAGGTCCAGATTCCATTCAAAAAATGATAATACAACATTGTTTCAGAGACGGTGTGAGTACGCTAGCTGTGGAGCACCTTGAGTCTACTATGTGAAAATCGTGTGCGTAAATACCAACTTGATAATATTCTTGTTAATATGCATCATGAGCAATACCTTTCTCGTTTTCCTACGTAATCTAAATTTTCTTATGACGATAACAAAATTATCAAAACACACCAAATATGGTTCATGACTGAAAATACCAATTGGTGACATGGCTGCATAAGAGCGGAAAGGCACCAAAATGAAGCCCCTTGCACTTCAGAGGCAGTCAGACTTGGTGGAAGAATGAAACCTACGCAAGATTTCATCAAAGAGCTGAGGAAATGAACGGAGGAGCCATTTAGGAAAGCAGAGTGGGCGCTCCAAAATCTGCTTCGCCGGCGTTCACGTAAGGTGTTCGATGAAGAGCTCTGAATCTGAATAGAATGTCTTCACAATGTGAACGCGAACGTTGCTCAGTTGAAAATTGCTTTATGATGCACAGCGTACATGAACTCGAGGAGGAAAATGTTCTAAGAACCCTTAATGGGAGTAAAAAGAGGCATAGCAAACATACGTAGGGTGAGCAAGCGAGGAGCAGTCTCTTTTCGGAATATTAAACAACATATTAAAAGGAAATTTTTTTAGAACATTGACTAAAGTTTACCTTAGAATTACGTATAGTGAACAGATTCTTATTTTCATAACTTAAATTTTTATATTTAGTAATTATGAGCAAAATTAGCGAAGAAATTCGTGAACTGTATAGGACAAAAAAGAAACCAAAGGAAATTTTTAGACTTTGCATGCCTCGTGTGAGCAGGTCATGCCTTCGTGTCCTCAGACGCCATAAAGAGACACGATTTTACCCGCCAAGAACAAAAGTACTCTAAGCCGTCAGTTAAAACAACACCTACAACCGATTGAAACAGAAAAGAAAAATTCATAGGGCCCAAGGAGAATCATTAAACATCCCGCTAAGCAGCCTCTGTCAGCTATGATACAAGGCGAAATGTACTGAAGAAGGATTTAAATCTATCACCCAAAAAGAAGAGAAAAGCTCAACTATTGTATAAACACACAGAAGCAACAATATTTAGTCCAACATACTTTCTTCTTGAAAAATTAAGTGAGGGCACTCAACCCGGCGTATTGTGGGATGACGAAAAACTATTCCTTGTGCAAGCAATTCAAAACCACCAAAATGACCGTGCATACTGACAAACTAAGCAAAACATCCCCGTGAAAATGCGTCACTCCCAGAACCGAAAACCGACCTCTGTAATGGTTAGGGTGGTGTGACGACAGGGCAGAAAACTCCGTTCATATTCATCGAAAAAGGGGTAAAGATAAACCAGCTTACATATCAGGACTTGAAGAAGAACAATTTATTTCTTGTATCCATACAACATTTTGTGAATCTGGAGACGCTCTTCAACAGGATATGGAGCCACCACCATATGGCCTACTATAATAACAACAATATTATCAACAACGAAGGAGAGGACTTATTGGTAATATCCTATAGTCAGTTGTGACAATCACCGACCTGTTCGGCAATAATTACAATAGGACTGTTTGGTGAAAACCTAATACTTCCATGTAATGACGAAACGCCCTGCCTGCAGTAAAGCTCGGTGTTAAGAGCATCAAGTTATGGGGTTGCTTTTCCTCTGCAGGTCCAGGACGACTCCATGTCATTAATTAAAGGAGACATAGGTAAGATCAATAACAGCGAAATTTTGTCTAAACATTTGATGCCTTCTGTTCAGACGCTCGTGTTGAAAAAAAAACATATGGGTGTTTCAACAAGATAACGACCATAATCACAACTCGCAATACACTTCGGAGTGGTTCCGCAGTCTGAAGGTCAGGGTTTTACAGTTGCCTTCACAATCGCAAGATTTCTATCCAACTGAAAATGTTTGGAAACAGTCGAAGATTCAAGTTGGAATGACGAAACCATCAGATCTAGCTGGGATCGGAACAATTCCGCCTTGTATAGTTGGAGAAAATGCCTCTGGACTTCTGAAAAACCTCATCTTTTCATACAAGCATCGCCTGCAAGCGGTTGTAGCTAATAAACGCTGTGAGACCGAGTATAAATGTAGTTAAATGGTATGTTACAAATAATTATTTGACATACTGTTTTCCTATTTTCGGTGTTATTTTAACATTTTCAAAAAGATTAGTGTGCACTAAACATTATCTAAAGTGTTTGAATTTGCCCTTTCTTATATAGGACTCACAATTCTCCAAGGTCTTCCGAAATATACTTAATAGCTCAAAATGTAAATTATTTGGTACGTTACGAAAACTTATTTGACCTACTGGAATTCGTAGTTGGAAAAATATTTATCTTTTGTATTCTAGATACTAGCGTTTGCATATATTGTTTTGTCAGAATATACATCGAACCCCTGAAGACGGTTAGAGCATATCTAACAGAAAGATTGGGCTAAAAAAAAGTATTGATTACCCTTAACTATAATTTTGAAAAAATTAACTCCTTCAGCCTTCCACTAATCGCGCTGCTGAGTAAACACAAAGCGAGCTAAATGAAATCAAAGGTATAAATAAGATCAATTTATGAAAAAAAACGTATTTATTCAACAGAACAATATGAACGATACAGTATGAGCAGGTCAATAACATACGACGTGAAAATTACTCTTCAACAGGGTGGATGAAAATACAATTTAAGCGGAGTCTGTCTAGGTATTTTTATTCCGAAATACATCGTATCCGCATACTGACATTTCTTATAGTTTAATCAATTCAGGCCCAAAAATTTTCCTGCAGAACGCTGTCATTATTATCGAAAAACGGGTGTGACAAAGGATATCACGCAATTTTTAATTGGTCAGGAAATTACTACATCAGGATGAAATACTTTGATTGTCTCGGCGTGCATTTACCAAAGCTTGGTTGTGCACATGGGGGTTGAATACTGAACAGAACTGGATTTATCTGTAATTTGTTATGCAATTTATTCTACGACATTTCCTGTGTAGAATATAAATAAGTTTATAATTTACAATTATAATCTATACAACCATATTCTACCACTACTTAATACACTACTTAATAGTCTTCCTTTTCTCCTCAGAAATGAGGGCCCTGCAGAACTTGAAGTAATCGGATACTTCACACGAGCTGCTCCCAATCTGTCTGATTGGCAAGCGGAAATTGGTTCAGTAATAAGAATTTATATTAAATTTGGCGGAACTGGAGCAAGGGATCTCAATGTGGAGCAGAATTTAGATGGCAGCACTGCACAAAGGTGATGATGAGCAGATTGTGCAGACTATAGAACGAGAGAACGAAAACAGAGGAAATATTAATAATAATTTACGCTCTCTGGAAGAAATTTAAATAGTGATTTTAGAGTGAATTTAGTGGAACCGTTGTTTAAAAAAAAAACAGGATAAACAAATTTTTCAAAAGCAACGCGATCTGTAGAACAACCAAACATTTGAGCAGCGTTGCCATTACTATGTAAATCGGCCGTGTGTGGATCGGCTTTCGAGTTGTCGGCCATCATTTGTCAAATTTGATGTAGTTATGAAAACGAGACGCGAATGCTCTCTCTCTACGTATGCACTACCTAAAAAATTCTACCAAGTAGATTTGTTTCGTAAAAATAACGCTATCACAATTTTGAATTCTTTAATCTAATATCATCAATTATAACTATTCATGACTTTTTTTAAGAATGCTGTCGTCTTGCAGTGGTGCGGCAGCTCACCGACGGCTGAGCCAAGGTCTAACCGACCGAGCCCGAGTATGTGATCACACGCCACAGTGTGCAACATGACACAAGTGGCACTACTTCCCATATTTACTAATGCACACGAACCGCTGAAAATGAAGGGACTTGCCATATTTCAACCTTAAAATTAATGGTAATTACCTAATGAGGCAAGTAACTGTGCAACGGTCAAAAATATTCCTCATAATTTATCTTCAAATTCAGTAACTATTCTTAACCAAACTATATATACACCCGGCCAAAAAGTTTGTCGCACCTTTGTAAGATAACTATTATTAAATGATATAACTTAAATAATGTTTACCGCTTATCTTAACACAAATTTGAAGCAAGGATGTGGTGACAATAGTTGAGTTCACTGTCACTGGTAGTCAGTACTGCACCCGCAACACTAGGCATGAATATGTAATCGTGCTAGAGAAAGCCTACAAAACCTCTGTCTGTCTTAATTAAAAGTTTGCACGGAGCTGGAAATCCGTGGGAGAAGTGGCTCAAATGATAGCCGTAGGGTTCAGAACTGTTCAATTAACAATTGTTCAGCTTTACAGAGAAGGTGAAGTGAAGTCATTTAGGGGTAATGGAGGCAGAGCTAAAATCCTGAATACTCGCGACAGGCATTCATGATGTGATTTGTGAAAGTTAGTCAACAGAAAACTGTTCAACAGTTTACTAACATGCGCAACAAAAGGGTTAAGATAATTTATGCTAGTACCATGCCCCGCGAATTGAAGGAAATGGGTTTTGGAAGTGGCTCCGCCATCAGGAAACCATTGGTCATTAAGGCTAATCAAACCAAACGCCTTTAATTTTCAAAAGAGTACAAAGGCTAGACTATAAAACAATAAAAACACGTTCAATGGCTTAACGAATCGAGGTTTACCTTGTTCCAGAGTGTGGTAGAGTTAGAGTGAGATGGGAAGCCCATGAAGCTTTGGAACTTCATCATCGCTCCGACAGTACAGGGTTTCAGGGGCAGCGTAATGATCTGCGATGCTTCACGGGGTCGGAATCAGGTTCGGCATCCTTGTGAAGCAACAAGATGAAAATCTCAGAATTATTTGAACATCCTAGGTAACCAGAAGTACCCTTCTATGGATTTTTATTTTCCTGATAGATTCGGTATTTTTCACGACGACAACGCTCGCCTCCACTGGTCTCATGTAGTGAAAAAGAGTGTCAGGGATCGCAGGGAATCATTTTCTAATACGGAATGGCCTCCACAGTATCCTGATTTAAACCCTAACGAAAATTTGAGGGATTAAGCGGGAGCAGCGAGCCTCAGCACTTCCTTTGACTTCGTCACCTTTCTCAACGTTTGCTCGTACTTTGGACAAATATTTGTGTAGATAGTTAGCTAAATCTTGTAGAATCTATACCTAACAGAATTAAAGCTACACTCAATGTATAAGGTAGTCCAAAAGCTATTCAGCTTGAATGTTTTCATGACAGCCACATTTCACGAGGGTGCGACAAACTTTTTGCCAGAGTAGTGTGTGTTGAGCAAAATACTGTCAAATCAAATAAAATATTAAATTTCTTTTAGATTTCATTCACCTTAGATATGGTATTCAGAGTCCTATCTACGACACTGCGGCATCTCAGCGCGGCTAGCCGTAATATTCTCTATGAAATAAATGCTGATAAGAGGGATAAGGAGACCAAAACAGCAACCAACAAAATGTGTATTATTATATTAATTTAGTGATAACCGTACCTGCGGAAAAATTAGATGCAATTCTTCTAACTTTGTGAATGATGTTTCAGCTTTCAATACACAGTTTTCAAACACTTTTGAAAGATGAAAATGATGTATTTTTCATTGATGAGCAGAGACAGTGAAAAATGGAACATGTATGTACGTCAAGCAGTTATCTCTCATTTTTCTTTCAGCAATATTTGTTGGTTGTGATCTTAAAAATGCACTTGACTGAGGAGTATGAAAGCATAAGTAATATATATATCTAACAATCTATTTATCTATTTATCTATGTATCTATGAATCTATTAGGATGTATGTGTATCTATGTGTATCCATGTGTATCAATGTGTATCTATGTGTATCTATGTGTATCTATGTAGATCTATTTATCTAGCCATATATCTAGCTATCTACCCATCTATCTAGCCATCTATCCAGCCATCTATCCAGCCAACTATCCCTCCTTCCATCCCTCGACGATCCCTCCTTCCCTCCCTCCATCCATCCTTCCATCCCTCGCTCCATCCCTCCATCCCTCCCTGCATCCCTCCCTGCATCCCTCCATCCATCCCTCCATCCCTCCCTCCATTCCTCCCTCCATCCGTCCATCCGTCCATCCATCCATCCATTCATCCATCCATCCATCCATCCATCCATCCATCNCACTCGCTTCGTCCTGCGCTTCTTGGTAGTCGAAGTCTGTTAATGCAGGCTACTCGAAATGATACACATCCATCCATCCTTCCATTCATCTATCCATCCATCCATCCCCCCATCTATCCATCCATCCCTCCATCCATCCATCCATCTTTCCATCCATCCATCCTTCCATCCATCCATTCATCCATCCATCCATCCATTCATTCATCCATCCATCCATTCATCCATCCATCGTTCGTGCGTTTGTGCGTTCGTGCGTTCTTCCGTTCGTGTTTTCGTGNCATCCATCCATCCATCCATCCAATCATCCATCCATCCATCCAATCATCCATCCATCCAACCATCCATCCAATCATCCATCCATCCATCCATCCAATCATCCATCCATCCAATCATCCATCCATCACAAACAAGTTCGATCAAACGAGAGAAAATATTCGAAAATAAACCAAGCTTTAAAAGAACACAACCGCGTAGCTGTGAACGAGTGAGAGCGAAAACTTGAATGTGATTGGCGGACGCGTACCGTCAAACTGACGCTCATTGGGTAGAAACGCTTAAGACTTGTATTCGGAATTTTCCATTGGAGGTACTCGAATTTCTGAGTAATTATGATGAGCAGTTCACAAAACTCCCGCAATCATCCTTAGCGACCGTAAACAAAACAAGAATTATAAGGCTTGAATTAGAAGCGTATCGCGTCGACAGAGGGATTAAGTACGACATCAGCTGGGAGGCAGCATTGCTGACGGTTCTTCAAATCCTGGCCCGGAATACTTGTACTTGCGATTGGTATTTCCCTTCGACAATTTCCAGGAAACTTTACCATTGACTTTTGCTTGAAACTGACCCTTCGAGCTGCCACACCTCGTACTGATATCTTTTTCAAAGCATCATTGCATTTTACACTCAATTTGATCACGAAATTCATGAAAAGATTCGATAAACGAACAGCGTAGCGAAGACAATTCAGATCATGAAATCACGTGAACATTGAACGCAGTACTCTGAACACTGTAGTTCGTGTGTGGGTTTGTGTGTGTGTGTGTGTGTGTGTGGTTTGAGTGTGTGGTGTGAGTGTGTGTGGTTTGTGTGTGTGTGTGTGTGTGTGTCCTGGATACGCCAGGAAACGGTGGCTGTGACCGAGCTGGAGGAGCCCACAGCAGTCCACAAACACAAGGAACGGTAGGCAAGATACGGCACATTGCCGGGAATCTCTGCAGAAAATTGGGTGCCATATTTCAAGAAGGCGAGCGCATAAAGATGGTGAACAAGTACCTGCTCTTCTGAGCTCTCGAGCAAAGAGTCGGCGCCACAATTGGCGGTCGTCCATCACTTGAAATTGTGGCAGCAGGAGGCCGCGCGCTAGCCGTTGTGGGCTATCAATTAGCTCATAATGCGCGGATCAGCTCCAAAGCGAAAAAGGATGTCCAAAAATCGACGTGTTCCTGCGAAGTTTTTTTTGTTGAGTGATCACCACACGAGAATTTTCCCCTGGCAGACTCGGCGTAAATTATCGTGTGCAAAGAGAGATGCCTTTCTGTTTTGTAGGCCTTCAATTTTAAAAGACAAAGGTTTCCAAGAGAATAATAGTCCAATCACTACCGTCTTATGGGAGCTATCGATAACAGAAATATGCCTCTAGATCTGAACCCATCGATACTTTCCTTCTTGATGCAAAGCGATAAATTAACGCTGCAGGAGATCCTGGTTCTGTCGCGCTGTCTCCCAGCGCCCCCAGTAACACGAGCAGCAAGCGTTGTGAGCTCAGAGAGGCTTGGAAAGCATCAAATGAAGCTCAACGCAAATTACGTAGCGCCTGTGGGTCAATCTAAATACTCATCATTAATTCGCCGCATAGATTTGATTATTCACCCCAACGATTCGATTATAATCAGATTTTAATCAGGGACTACAGCGCCGCGTCAACACCAAGCCCTGCCTCGGAATACACAGATGCCTGCCTATACAATNATATTTTGGCGCGGGCGGCTGTTCATGATGACCGTATTTGGTTGATCATAAGCGTGTTTTGGTAGCGGGAGCGTGGCGGCCCGTACGAATAACACAGGCCGCATTGGATGGCATCGCCAGAGGCGGCCACGCGTCAAGATTGCTTCATTTATCAACACTGATTGCTTCCATGGAGAGCTAAAGTCATCCCGCTGATGCCTCTGACGCTGGCTACAGGGAGCCCAATTTCGCTCGTATTTTGTTAGCGCGTGACGCGACTGTGATGGATGGAGGGGGCGCCCGGCGGCGCGTGCTGGGGGGCTGGCGGGCGCCCTCCGTGGGTGTGGGCGCTGCACACTGGGGCACTGCGGGCTGTGAGATGTGGAGACTGCACACTGTAATAACTGAAAACTGAATGTTGTCGTAACTGAAAAGTAACTGAAGTAACTGAAAAGAAGTAACTGAAAACTGAGGATAGCAGCAACTGAAAACTGTAATAACTGAAAACGGTAATAACTGAAAACTGGAGATAGCAACAACTGAAAACTGGAGATAGTAACAACTGAAAACTGTAATAACTGAAAATTGAAAACTGAGAATCGGAGACTGTAAGAAGTGGAGACTGCGGACTCCAAGAAGTGAAGGCGGTCAAATAAAATGGAGACTGCAGTCCAATAAAGTGGAGACTGCAATCCAATAAAGTGGAGACTGCAGTCCNCAATGAAGTGGAAACTGCAGTCCAATGAAGTGGAGACAGCAGTTCAATGAAGTGGAGACACCACAATGCGAGAGCATCAAGCAAAGCGAGCGGCTCACAGAGGTCTCAAAATTGCCGCAATGGTCGCCCTCAGCGTCGGAGCATCCCACGTCCCCTGCCAAAGGGACAGAGGCGTCCCTGCACGGCGGTGTCTCTGTACGACGGTGTCCCTGCACGGCGGTGTCTCTGTACGACGGTGTCCCTGCACGTCGGTGTCCATGCACGTCGGTGACTTGCATACGGAAAGCGCATCTTCTCGTGGCTGCGCACGCGAACACGAGGGACGCTACGTGTGCACGTCTTGTGTTCCACGCGAGCAAACAGAGCCACGTGTATCGAGCTGTGTCATGGATGGCCGACCAAAAATTCGATTTTTTACGAGTCCCCAAAAAGCGATGAAAAATGAACTAAATCTGATGACGGATTTAATTTTTATGATTATTCGTTGTAATTTGTAGGATAATTATACCTTCAGTAAAATTCATTCACGTCATAGAGCTTGTAGATTTGGTGTTAAAGCCCTTCCGTTTTAATTATCGATGTACGTATACTCACTCGTCAGGAACGCGGGGCCAGACCTCGCTAACCGGCCAGGGCAGCAGGCTGAGGCGGGGGCCCTCAGGACAACACTCACTCTTGAAGTTGTTAACACGTTGACTCCGATTCTCCACACAGGTAAAATTACATGCCGACAAATTTCTCTACTATGAATTTAAAAATGAAGGAGTTTAGTTTCACAAATTTGGTTACTCTATGAATTTTCTTTCTAATCAGAACTAGCTTATTCGATGGATGAACACAACTTTGAAGAAAATTCAAAAATTTGTATTTATACATGAAATTGCTTTGGTTACATTAGGTTAGGTTAAATGATCGCGTGTACAATGTAAGACCCACTTCGGAGTCAACGTGTTAATGCGAAGGCAGTGAAGCCCTTCCTCTCCAAATTAACTTTTTTTAGGCAATTGATAAACAAGCTGCCGTTTATAAGTAATGAATGCATTTACGTTCCAAGAAAAACTACGAGTACCGGGATAAATATATATGTACACAAACTAACATCCTAAGGAGACTATGGCGAGAGACAGGCCGTAATTTAACTTCTAAAATATTTTGGAATAAACGCTAGCGAGTAATTAGAGGTATAGTAAATTGAGTTGATGAAGATTTGTACGTAGCCTTTTTTCCTGCTTCTCGGGACGAACAGTGATTTGTACGTAGCCCACCCGCTGCATATTTGTCGTGACATCTCACTCGAATACCTGTACTGCCCATGAACTTCAAGAATGTACACACGCTCGAGGTGAGACCATTTTCCATTCTCCTCCCAGCCATATTTTGGAGCGTAAAATTTTCTCATAAGGTTGACCAGAGACGCAGTCTCGCTGAACCCCTCGCGACACAACTTCCATGGCTCTGAATTTTGACAAGTTTCCTCACATCGAAAGCTTGGAAATGACGCGCAGCCCAAAAACACATGCATCACAAGCGCTGGAGCAAACACATAAACACACTCAAACACGCACACAAACACACACACCAATTCACACTCAAACATATCCATACAAACACACACAGACGCTGGATGGTCGAGCGGCAACCTGTCCTTCCGTCGGCGACAAAATGAAAGAAGAAATACTGAGCCGAGATTCTAACCCAGGTCCTTTCGGCTACGAGGCGATCACGCTGCCAGTACGCCATGGAGCCGAAAGAGAAACTTTTTTTGAACAGAGTTGAAACGCACACATACAGTACAACGCGGTTGGTTTCCAATGCCTTTTAATTGCAGATAGGACACGTGAGCGCAGTGGGGAATGTGGGATTTCAGCTTCTTTTCTCAAGGTAAGCACTCCGTGACTCAGAGAAAATCCAGCCGTCGCAAGCCGGGGATAGAACCTGGGCTCTTCTCACTTGTAGGGGAGCGTGTTACCCACTGCGCCCCTGAGTCCCCTGCACTCGAGCATTGCATGGTCTAGAAATGGCTCGGTCTCGTCGCTGCATTTTAAATAGTCAAGCCCCCAAAAAAACTTCCTGACCGTCTGTGAGACAAATGAAAAGGCCGAGACGAGCGGTCCCTCCTGCGCACTTACAGAGCAGAGGCGCCGCAATTGCCTGGCCGCCCTTGATGGCTCCCCAGAGGAACAGTCGCGCCCCTGAAGTGCCGTCTTCCCTTCTCGTAAGATGATGATCCGAAACGGTCGCTCCTTCTGCAACGCTGAGACCGGGAATGACAAGTGCGATCGATCTGCAATTACCTTCAGCGTGCTAGAATGCGCAAAAAAATAACTCCTTTGTATAATAAATCTCGACCTTTCATTCGTCCTTTATGGGTCAGTTTCATTGAGCTACATGATAGGAATTTTGAAAAGATAGCAGTTTGTGATTAGATATCCTTTACGACATCCTCTTCAAAGTGCAAGCGAAGGTAAAAATTTAAAAATTTGTCGAGGGACGAAGTGTGAGATGATTAATATAGATCAATACATAATGATGTCACTCAAGTAAGTATTGTATTTTTTTAATTAAATTCCCCTATCATCTCCCGAATTAGATTTCAGAATTATGTGCACAAGACATGAGTGTAATCTTAGTAATTGAGCCCAAGCCAAGGGGCTCACACTTTTGAGCCCAAGCCAAGGGGCTCACACTTTTGAGCCCAATGAATGGCGGCATGGGAGGCTGGCTGCTCATTGGAAGCTCTCAGGCCTGCAATTAGCTTTTTGCAACAATTTCAGAGGATTTAAGAGTTCATATTTTGAAAATCCTTTAAAGAGCACAGAATGAATTTGGCATTAGTTACACCCCGTTGCAAGATAGAAGTGACCTTCGCAACCCCGTTTGTTGAGTGCTTTACGCAGTGGACTCTACGGCGTGCTGCTAGCGTGCTGGCCTCGTAACCGAGAGAACCTTGGTTCAAACCTCGGCTCAGTCGAAGGCATTTTCCCGTAAGCAGGGAGTACTTCCCTTGGAAAAGGAAGTTCAAACCCCACATTCCTCACATCCCTCGCCACGCCGTTAGTTGTAAGACATTGAAAACCCAACGGTGAAACGTGTTGGAATTAATAAAGGTTCTTTAGAGGTTCTTTTTACAAACATCCTTTCTGATACCGTCGGACGGTGGCCACAAACTAAATACGATTAATACAAGGTATTCAAGGTAAGCATCCAATGAAATTGTGTCAATACGCTCGCTGCTACACGATGCACATGTGCGTCATGTGGTACCTTGATACTTCCTGCTGAACTGCTGTTTAGCTGTGTTCAATTGCCATCATTAGCTGGTGCTTTGGACGCATATATTCGTCTTCGTAAATCTTGTGTGGTCTACAACTGCGTCCACTTTGTAGAACCGCTACGATAGAAAAATTAAAAAATAAATGTTTATCAATTAAAAAAATAATTATGGCATGGAACACCGAAACCAACTTTTGTACGCATGTGTTAACCCTTTCCTTGGCAGACTTATTGACGAACACGCGCTGTATTGAGACGATTTTTGTAATTTTGCAGATGCACGAGAAGACTTAAAGAAGGTCGGTATGTACAGAGAGAAGTAAAGGAAAGACGGGTAAACTCGTTTCAAGTATTTTTGTTCATAATCGAAAATTTGGCTAGTTAGCTCGCTTAAAGTTGATAAATAATAATTAGGTCAAAACGAATTAACTCGTCAATCCCCAAGTAGGGAAGATAGGACCGAGCGCGAGAGAGCAGTGTCATAGTCTCCTGCCAGCCTGGAGGCTACAGGCGTCATTGAACCACCGCCCACAGCGGGGGGGGGGGAAGAGGTGTTGTCTGGTCCCAGTTTACAAGACCAAGAAAAGAATCCCTCCTAATTGCTGCCCCAGACGATGCATTAGCGACTCCAGAATGGATGTCACTGCACATGAATATAACACTGGAAGGACGGATGGGTCAAAATGGCCAGTTTTAGAATGTCAAGTCACCATGACCAGCTTCAGTAAAGTTTGTTTCCATTAACTCAGAATATTATACTATCATGCTGTTCCAATGGCTCTTCAAGAAAATATCACTTGTTTAACGATGCAACAATTTGTTAACTACATTTTAGTAATTAGAACACATAGGTCTTGTTGAACAATGCATCCTTCTAGTATTAAAGCATCCAGTGTGACCACGTCATTTGTACGTTGTCAGAAAAACTCACACTAACTCAATCACAAAGCAAACTCTCCCTCCGCGCATTATTTCCGTCCCTCCGCGCATCATTTCCGTCCCTCCGCGCATCATTTCCGTCCCTCCGCGCATCGTTTCCGTCCCTCCGCGCATCGTTTCCGTCCCTCCGTGCGTCATTTCCGTCCCTCCATGCATCATTTCCGTCCCTCCATGCATCATTTCCGTCCCTCCGTGCATCATTTCCGTCCCTCCGCTCATCATTTCCGTCCCTCCGCGCATCCTATCCGTCCCTCCGCGCATCATTTCCGTCCCTCCGTGCATCATTTCCGTCCCTCCACAAAATGCTACGATTCGAACTCGCATCTCCAGGCGCGTGGCGTGTGTGCGTGGGGCGTCCTGAGAGAGAACTTTATGCAGTCCGCCCCGCCGTGACAGACATCCATCTAAAATATTTGGAAAATTTTTCAAACATTTGGAACATTCATAAACGATAAACACTGTACATTTGAGGCAGAACAAGAATCAAATATGAAATGACAGCTTATGAACTAGACTCAGGGGGGACTCCACTTGTGGGTCCTTGAAACAGAGGCAGAAAGAAAAATCGTTTATTTCGAAATCAGTCACGTACAGAGCATGGTACATCGTGTTTTCAGCCAATAAAATTACAGCCTTAAAATTAAAATGTTGGAGTCGAATGAAACTTGGGATTGTGATCAGTTGGACTATAACTTTGAAATTACGGGTGGAAGTCAAGTTGAAACTTCGAATTGTGATTCTTAATTGGAAAACTTTTCTATAATTCGACTAAATATGAAGACGAATTGGCGAAAGGAAAGAGATATCAAAAGAAACACCAGAAAAAAGAACGGATCAGGCCCGTTAAATTTCAAATTTCGCCCTTAGAATGATGCAAGGCTTAACGCAAGGGTTTGTTGAGACCGACCGCATTTTTTCGCCTCCTAAAGCGAACGCTGGGAGGCATGAAGTTGCAAAGGGCGTAGGGCAACGAACCATAAAACTGTGCTCGCTTAAACTCCCTTCGCTATTTCTCTATCTCTCTCTTTGAGCTCCGGAATTTCATTTCCAGAGCCATAAACTTGCAAGGGATTTAACGGTCGCGGTTTGAAGACCAGTTCCGCCGTGAGCGCTCCCACTACATTTTACGTCGCGAAACCATCAAAAACCAGTAAATTATTGACAAATTTCATACTGGCTCTCAAGAGGAGATTTTAATTTCGGCTGCCATGCTTATAACTTGCAAGAAAAAAAAAAGCTAAAATATCCCAACAGATTATCACGACTCGCAAAGGAAATTGAGCGGAACTACTCAGCTCTCATCAAATCATATTTCTTTCCTATCCTCAGAAGTGGGCAGAGATTTTAAACTCCCGAGGAATTTTGAGTTTTTCGTGCGCAAAGTTTGAATTGAAGAAATAATTCTTGCATTCAGACCGAAAAGAACACATTTGCAGCTTCCAGTCGTACAAGGATGCACGAATGTGAAAGTCACCATGTGACCACCAGAGCTAAAATTGCAGGGCGGGTGTTCAGCAGTACGACACTCCGCAAGGAGGAAGATTAGGTGACGAAAGCTGTAGCACTCAAACGAGAACTGAAATAAAATTCTTATCAACAACGAGGATTATCACAAGAAACTTGTCTTCTTACTTTCTCGTGAAGCATCTGAAAAAGAGGACGATGTCCGTTTTATCAGAGCATTCGCCATATTGTTAAGACGGAAAACTCGGGAGCTTCTCTTTGGGTGGCTCGCCAGAAGCTGCAGGAATTGAGCCTCACAAACGGGGTCCAGCATCAGATCAAATTGTGTAGGGCTGTAGGCGATATCCAGCAGACGCCTACGTTCCGGCCAGCCTGGTGGGCATCGAATCGAGAGGCTTTGATTTCAACGAAGTGCTTCGATTCTCTAAGATTTTATGCACCGCGTCAGCGATTCTAAAAACTCACATTGTTCATTCGGTGGGAATTTTTAAAACTCGGTGAAACGAAACCTGTAAGCGTTGTTGCGTATCGCTTGGAGCAAATTGACGGCGCTTTAGCTGATCTGAGTCCCTGATTCATTTATTGATCAGCGAAGAAGCATCTGTTGAATTTGGTAAAGAAAAAGTGAGGAGTTCTACGCCCACGAAGAGCCACCGCGCTCAATACTCGCACAACGCACTATTTTCCAGGGGACTATGTTGGCCTTTACATAATACGATGGTATTAGAGTACTATGTTGTCCTTTGCATAATATGATGGTAGTAGAGTACTATGTTGGCCTTTGCATAATATGATGGTAATAGAGTTCCTATTAACACATTCGCTGCCACCATGAAAGTGACGCCTCATTCTATGTCATCATAATTGCTTTTATTAGTAAGCATACAAATTGCCATTTTTTTATTGAAGTGGTTCCACAAAGTGGAAGAACTTGTAGCAAATACATAATTGATGAAAACGCTCATGTACGTCAAAATCAAGAGCTAATGATAGCAATTTCTAAAAACCTGGCTAAATAGCAGGTTGATGCACCCGTGCGTCATGTGGCAGCGAAGGCCTTAACGACATATTCATATTTTTAGCAAATACCATTGGTGAATAATAACTCGGAATATCTCGTGGAAGATGATTGGAGTTAATAAAAATATGTTGGCAAGGCCAGAATGACATTCTATCACAATTTTACCAACTGAAATGTGAGAACTTTCATAATTAGAGGAAATATTTCCTCAAACATCCTATTGATTACGTTCGCTATTGATTACGACAATAGCGAACGATATTTGGTGTTGAATTTTACATTCATAAAAATGAATGCCTTATGAATTCATAAAAAATGAGCTTGTTTTACCAAAACCAGAAAAGACCACAAGCTCGCTTCGCAGAACTTGCTTTTTTTTCCATTCAATTCCGTGTCCAGGTCCCAGACGTGATTCCAAAATATATTTCGGCATTTTAACCTTCTTTTTCACGACTCAAGAAACATGAAATATTATTTGGGGAAATTTTCCTCGAACCAGCCAGAGGAACACTGCCGGAATTTCGCGCAAGTTCAATACCAAGGCCCCAGAAGACCTTCTCTTGGCCTTGTTTTCCCCCCGATGACTCAGCCAGACCAGAGACTCGTCGCCTCTCCGCCTCCTGAGCATCGATGCCGGCAGCCGCCGCCCCTGTCGCCTACATTAGGACTGCGAGAAAAAAGGACGTCCGCTCCTAAAAAATCGCCATCTCGTTTGGACAGGGGACCATTTTCCAGCGCAGAAGAATCTGCCTGGGAAGAGGCAGATTCGTCAGCGTTGAGCATCACGAAGAGAACTGGCGTTTCACTGAGGAACTTCAAGTATACCTGACCTTTAGCAATCAAATAGACAAACGTCTCGTTTTTTGGCAAGGTTTCAATTTATTAAAAGCTATGTGCAGTCGTATTGCATTGCAGATACACTTGATCATACATAAGGCTGTAGGTAGTTTCCCGTACAAGCTGATTGCAGCCTAATCGCAAAAATAATTCGGTCATTAACACTATGCCTCCGAAGTGGGTCATAAATGGTACACGCGATCATCTAACCTAACCTAATGTAACCAAAGCACTATCTTGTACAAATACAAATTTTCAGGTTTTCGTCAAATTTGTGTTCATCAATTGAATAAGCTGGTTCTGATTAAGGAGAAAATTAACAGGGTAACCAAATTTGTGAAACCAAAATCCTTCTTTTTTAAATTCACAGCAGAGATATTTGTCGGCATGTAATTTTACCTGCGTGGAGAATCGTAGTCAAAGTGTTAAAAGATTAAAAGCGTCATTGACGATAATCTGGTGTCTATGAAAGTGCAATCGACAAGCGTCAGTCACGGTACGCTTTCGTTAACCTACCGCATTCTGCTGCGCTTATCCTAAGCTCGACGAAATCGTTACCATTCGGGCGCGCAAGCCCCCTTGTTTTCTGCACGCACGGCATCGAACAGGTATTTGTCCAGCATGATGTTGGTCGGCGTGACCTCCAGTTGCTGCCACCCCAAAACAAACAAGATGTGACGTAATCAACATGACTGCAGTCCCCATAATCTCTGCCACACTGTGCATTGTAGCTGGTGCAGCAGAGCACCGCCATCTTTGGGTGGCTGCTGTTCGGAGAGGGTGTGCTGCCATCGCGAACAAATCATGCATGAAATATGGAAAACACAGCCGGTACACCACGACAACAGCGCACCTGCACAAGCGATCGATGAATATTTTTATAGCTTCAGTCCCTGACAAATTAATGCCAGTCATTGTTCGTAAGCCCTTTGTGAAGCCCGCCAGTCGACTCAGGTTAGTCAGCGCTCGCCCAAACTCGGTCATGATCCGACCTGGTAAACTCCCTATCGATCTCGACGTCTGGATCACAACGAAAACTTGCATCAAAAGGAATCCTGCAGCGTTCACAAGTCTCTCGAGGCTCACACGATTGGGATCACAAAGCCGCCGCCTATGACGCCAGAAATTATCGTAGTTAACATTGCCGTGCAAAGCCCAAGCGTAAGCATGAATGCACATCTTCATGCACGGATTCCATGAAAGCTGGGCAATACGCCGTAAGCAACACCTACAATTATTCATACCCTTCAATTATTCCTGAATATGTTTGAATAAATCCTTCAATAGGCTACTTTTCCTAGCATTGCATGTACCAAAAGTTTCGAAAGCGCTTTGGAATAGAACGGAAAATGAGAGTTTTTGAAAAAAAATATGTAAAAGAAGAAGTGAACAATAATAACGAATGAACTTCGTTCATATTCATTTGTACCCATCTCAATAGTATGTTACGGTGCCTTCATTTTTAATCCCTGCCTCCATACGTTTTCTGTACTTTAACTATATTTATCCGTTCCCATCTCAATAACATGTTGCAGCGCCTTTTTTTTATACCTGGCTGCGTGCGTTTTGTGAAGTTCAATTTTAGATTTTTACAGACATCAACAGGAATATTGAGCCCCTCTTCGTTTACGATTTCCTCCAGTTCTGCACGATTCTTGAGTTTTCTGGCATTGACACTTTTCCTAAAAAAAATTTAGGTCAAACTCAGATCTAGACTTTGACTTCGCCACTGCACTTTAACTTCAATATCTTCTAACTATTTCTTAACTGATTACTTGTGTGTTGGGGATCTTTATCAAGGAGAAAGACCATATTCGGTCCCATATCGAGAGCTTCATCAGAGTGGTTCAAATTTTCACGAAGAATTTTGACGTATTCGTCTCCTTCCATGATTCCTTGAACCTTCACAATGCTTCCAGTTACATTCGCCGAAAAATATGATCAAACTTTAAGCCTTCCACCACCGTGTTTCACAGCTGGAACAGTGTTTTTCTGTTCGAAAGTTTTACCTGTTTTTTCTTTAGACAAAAGAAACGCCCATCCAACCTAAGAGTTCCACCTTTGTTTCATTCGACCAAAGAACCTATGACCAGAAGCTAGGCGCCTTATGAATATATCCTCTGGCAAACGATAATCGGGCTCCGACGTGCTTAGCGGTAACAAGAGATATTTCCCCGGGTCATCCTTTCAGTCCTTTCTTATTAAGTGTTCTTAGTAGTGTTGATCTCGAATTTTCGATTTCTTAGCTCTGAGATTCCGCAACAACGCTGTGTTGGTGATCTCTGTGTTTTTATTCACTTCTCATACTACTTATATTGCCGATCCAAGTGAGAGCTTTTTTTTTCTGACCCCAAAAGGTTCTGAATGTATTAAACTTTTTGAACTTCGCTATTCTACTTTGAATAGTCAATACAGGGACTTCAAAATGCTTTGAAATTGATTTGTAGCCACTGGAATTCTTAAGAGCCTCTACAATTCTCCCTCTGAACACCAGACTGACCTCCTCTGTCTTCATCACGTCTAAAGCAGGGCTATATATCCTCCGAGTGGTGGTCTGTCGACCCGTGTCGGTACGCTGGCCATCAGCTACCGGTACCGGTTCTGTAGGTTTTGTCGATGTAATATTTATTCACAAAGCAAATAAACGATAAAGAATGAGCATCTTTCATTGTGTTCATCATATCTATTTTTTCAGTGTGAATTAACATTAATACGGAACATTACCGGTACGTGGCACATTGGAAAATGACGGTCGGCCACATGAGATAGTTTGAGAAATGTTGGTGTACACTGAGGCTAAAGTTGAAATGAGGTATTTCACGGATGCTAATGCTAAGTAAACTAATTCGGATACTTTGGAGTATTCAGAAATATCTGTATAATCAAATGAAATTTATATATTAATCCATTAACATTGCTTTGATACACTATAAGGGTTTTACAGCAGTTTTTGCAATGAAAACGAATAAATATGAACATGGTTCATTTGTTATTATTTTTAAATTATTTCAAAAACTCCCATTATGCGTTTTATTAAATAACATTTTCGAAACTTCTGGTTTAAGCATTTCTAAAACAAGCAGCATATTGAATGATTTATTCAAGTATATTCAAGAGTAGTACAAGGGTGTAAATAATTGTATGCGTAATTGTATCTTAGGAATTACGTCGGGCGCTGTCGATTATTTTATTTCCGGCAAGATATTGCGTCAAAACTCAAATTGTTTCCAAACAGAGACGACCAAATCCGTTCTACCCGCATCAGGATGTTACCACCTCAAGTCTAAGTCGGGAACATTCTCATTCCCTGTAGGCCTAGTCAGGACACTTCGAGTCCCTGTAGTCATGGCCGGCACTATTTCTATTTTCGAGAGTAAAAGTCGGTGCAACTTTTCCCTTCGAGTCAAAGCCAGAAACATTTTCATCCTCGCGGCGCAATTCTTGTCCACCGACAGCTCCAAGCGCGTGGCCGCAATTGCGACCGTTCAACCCGATCCCCAAAGCGATGTTCTCAGCGCTCTGGAGTGCAGGCAACGGAGCTCCTCGAGACCAACTTTGAGCTGACTAGACCAGGTCCAGCTCAGCTTGGAGCACACTGTACTTCACCCAACTCCGTTAAAATGCTGACTAGACCAGGTCCATCTCAGCTTGTAGCACACTGTACTTCACCCAACTCAGTTCAAATGCTTACTAGACCAGGTCCATCTCAGCATGTTGCAGACTGTACTTGCCCCAACTCAGCTTATAACAAACTTTACTTTTCCAAACTCAGCTTAAATGCAGATTGGATAAGACGCAGCTCAGCTCAGACGGCAGCTGAATCCTACCCCAGGGTTTAGTTACCCGACTTTCAGTCCCTGAACCTACCCTGAATTCCTTCTCTAATTTACTGATGTACAGTATAAGTTCATTACCCTTCATTGAAATATTTTTCACCGTGGGTGCGTAATTTTTTCACCGGAAATCTAGATTTGCATTCTGTAAGTACGATTAGACGCTGTCTCCATGTTTTGCAGGACAAAAGCTCTGTACAAAAGTTATCACCAATATTCACCCACATCACCCAGTCAACTCTCTTTTCTTATTCTAAATCCAACGTGTACGCTCCAACTCCCACTTCACACCACCTATTACACGTTTTCTTCTCATCTTGATTATATTAACATGCTATTTCTCGCAATACCCACACGACCTCTTCTCTCCTTACGTCTCATCCTCTCAAAACTCTTCTCTTTTTCTTCTCCATTCCGTCCTCTTCTCCCCATATCTCTTTTTGCTCTATTTCTGTCCTTTTCTCTGGATGATATACTCATTCCATCTTACTTTCTTTGATTACTACTTATACATATATCTCTCCCCCACTTGCTTGCTATTCTGCATTTCCATCTCTTCTACTCGTGCCACTCCCTCTGTCCTCCTCTCCCTCCCCCAACTCCCCACCACTCCCGCTGCCCCACCAATCAATACGACTGGAGCCTCCAGATCGTAGTCATCCACGGCACCGGACGGCACAGACGCGCTCTTGCTGTGCACCGACATCTCACTGCACGCACAACTCGGCCGCTAAGCCCCTCCTTCCTCTGGCTCAGTCCCTAGCAAACATTAGCTCAGCCTCTCATAAACACGGACACTCGTAAACCCTCAGACGGGCACCAGAAAATTCGCTCCAAGCTGAAGAGAAATGGTCCGTTCCACGCGGTGCGCTATTCCATGAAAGGTCGCGGGCAAAAATCTGCGGACGTCGCACGCGAGCGTTCGTGGGCGTAGCCACGATACCAGACGATAACAATGAAGCAGCGCATGAAGTTGGCCACCAATGTCCATGTCTTGATATTTTCCCGAGAGGGAAAATGGTTTACGTTGGACATCCTTATTGAAGAATAAAAATTAAGGAAGAAAATATACCATTGGACAACGGTTAGTAAAATTCATGCCAGCACAACAGCGCACTCTCAAACGAGCAGCGTGTGGCATCACACTGATGCTTCTTAGCACGTAAGCCTATGAGTTAAAGGTTTAAATATTGACATTTTCTCTTGATATAATGGAGTAGCACGGAAAATAATGCAACAAGACCACCTCAACCGAAGACAGGGAAACGCTACCATTATCTCAACTGGAAAGACAATAATAAGACAACGCCTTTTCTATTTATCACCTTATCGTGTAGAAACACACGTTGTCGGTTGTTTCCGAATGTACAGCACCAAAACAGGAGGCAGACACGAATGTTTTGAGATTTCCAGGCAGGAACTGAGCAGCAACACCAATTTAACACCCTCACTCAACACAGGGCCACGGGCAACTGGCAGTTCCGCTGATTCCGGAAAAGAAATAACTCGGAAGTGGAGGCCAAGCACCAGGAGTGCGCGGCTTCGTCCGCAATTTCAAGCTAATGAAAGATTTATGCCATATTTTTCAAATGAAAAATCTATTCATGGTATTTCATTCACTTTAAGCTAATATGTCACGGGCCTTAAAATAAATATGTAATACATCACAAATAACTTTCAGTACAACTGCCATTGACCTCTCTGATTCACCTCCAGAAAGTTAGTTTATTTTCCATTAGCTTACCCTCTGCTCAGTTAGGGCAGCAATGTGCACGTTACAAACTAACCAGTGTCTTAGTCCCAGCAAAAGCTAGTATCAAAACAGAGCAAGTTCTAAACCTAGAGTTAAGGCAGGTTAAGTCCTAAATGTAAATTCAATACAGGTAAATTCTAAACGTTAAGTCAATACAGGGAAGTCCTAAACGTTAAGTCAATAGAGGGAACGTTCTAAACGTAAAATCAATGTTCAGTTTCTAGAATCAGTGATAATGTTCATACAGATTCCTTCACGCTATTAATTACAAATCGACCACCATTGTACCGCACTAATTATACCTATGTGGAGTCATTATACAGCACTAATTAAACCTGTGTTCAGTCATTATACCACATTCATAATACCATTATACACAGTCTTTTACCGCAGTCATTTTACCTAAATTCGCCACCTCGTCGGTGGTTATACTGACCTTATTTTAAGGTAAAGTGACTCCACCATAGGTGAGAGAGAGCTTTTCAGGCTGCCTTAGAAGTATTTAAATGAAATACTCAGATGAACAATGAAATAAAATATTTCATTGAGTTGATCAAATGTAGTGTCATTTCACCTCCTGCACCCGTAAAGCCCTCTACATTTGTAGAGTATACGAGGATACAAGAACATTCAAAATGCAGCAGGGCCCCACCGCATGCAAGCTCTCTGGAGCTCTGTGGACCCGGAGATCAAGCCTCGTTCAGCAGGTACTGCAGCTCAATTCAGGCACGTGTCTTGTGGTCGGCGTGAAGAGTTTAAATGCGGAAGTTTTTAGCATCCGTTAAGCACATAAAATTATGATCAAAAGCTTCGGCTCTAAAGATACAGTAAAAAAGCTACCTACACTTGCTCCGATGCTTGGGAACGAAGTAATCGAGCCTGTAAATGAAGTGAAAAATCTAGGGGCGTGATTCGACTAAAACATGACCTTTAAAACTCATGTAGAAAAAACGTGTAATATAATAAATGAAACCTTAATGTTTTTCCCTCGGGTAAAGAATGTGTTAGATGAAAAAGAAAACAGATTGTTAGCAATTCAATCTCTAGTATTATCACGTTTCGACAACTGTAGTTTGGTGTGGGGAGATGTACCTAAATCTCTCCAGAAAGATTT
>VOMN01057228.1:0-30643 GCA_014899125.1 Orchestia grillus | reverse complement strand
GACAAACGTGTGCACGGTTTCAAGCAAGCAAACAAACAATCAAGACGACCAGAGTAAAATTTTAGTTTTATGCTTGAAAGATAGACTAGATAGATGGATAGATAGATTATACGTCCGATCTTGACTGTCGCATTGAGCCTACCTTTCATAGTTGTGTGGTGGAAGTAAAAATAGTAAAACCCAAAAATATTTATAATCTATCTAGTATAATACTAAAACTTTGGTCGTCTTGCTTGTTTGNGGATACCGACTTAACTGCATAGGGTATATTTCTGGATACGGCGGGATTTTGATAAATTTTATTTGACCCGACGGGTCGCGTGTTGTCTAGTACCCTTTCTATATTTCCGTATTTCTTTCTTTAATCACTCTCCTTATAGTCTTCTAAAATAATATTTCCTTGGTTTTCACAACATACAATGCACGTACTTTAGATCTGAATTCTCATTTACGTGTTTTTCCACAGTTTTTATCACATTTCTTTAACAGGAACAGAGAGTAAGGGGCTAAATGATCTTCCGTATAAGTAATCTTACTTTTTTCGAATAAACTCGTTTCGGTACTAAACGGATATGTTTTAAATTAAATGCTTAAAACAAAGCCCTTTTTTCTTTGCGTTCCCCTAATGGATTATGATTCATCGAACTATTGTAATTGTAATTATATGAAATTTATCCATTCAAGCCAACGCTTCCTCCTTGACTTACGTATTCCCTCTTTCTTCTCATATGCCACGTAACTAAAAGTTTCCACAAAGTTCTCAAACTTGTGTTTCAGCTTCAACTGGAATAACAGGCTCCGTCCTCTGCCCAGCTCTACCTCGAACTCCATCTGTTTTCTGAGATAATAAGCGGACGCAACGAGTGCAGCGATTCCAAAGGACGGTCGAGGCTGGGAGCAGCAGCAGCGGCGCCAATTAGGACTCCAAATGGTGTGTCCCAATACGTTTTATTGGGCCTCTCAGGCGCCCTCCAGAGACCAACAATAACGCATAGGAGCTCTAATAGGGATCCTGGGTCGAAGAAGGACAGACCGTCTCTAGTAATGCTGAAAATAACGGCCGACATCTGCGCTTCTCGTCATGGATAGTCTGCTTGAGGTATAACTGGAGCATGGAAACGGAATTAATATTGACACAAGCTGTTATGTTATTTCTGAGAATATCACTTCCAGACAGAATAATCTTCTCTTCCATATTGTGTCCTTTTTTGGTGAAGTGTTGAAATGTGCGTTACGTAAAGTTTTACACGATTAGTTATCATGGTCACAAGTTGCGAAAAATCTACGCATTAATGTATAACTCGATCAGTAATATTTTCTGCGCATGAAGCCTAGGATCCTCCTCTAATGAGGAAGCTGGGTCAAAGAGCACAAAGCCAAATTTGGCTTATCTTGTTAATTTGGGATGGAAATTATTACAATATCTCATAACCATTAAAATACCTCGTGATTTTCATGAGTGTGTAAGAATTTTTTAATTTTTTAATTTAAAAATGAAATAATTTTTCAGGCCTCAATGAAGACTAAATTCGTGAAAAATTCATTCATTTTCATTTTCAGTTCATTTTTATCATTCATATGTATGTACACTACAGCATATCATAGGCGCATAAGCCCTGTAGCATTAAAATTACGTAATCCAGTCACAATCTTGAACCAATGATTGGCTGGCCTTGATTGCCTTTCGACCAATTACGAAGCGTGTGCTTCACTGGACATTGGCAAAGGGATCTATTACAGAGCTTGGAATTTTTGGTTTAAGTTATTATATGTAGAGCCAAATCATATTTGAGAAAAATAAAGAATTCCGGGGGAATTCACAGCGGTGCAGCACTTCATCCGCAGCTGATGCAACACAATCTGGGGAACATGACCATCGGGCGAGCTGGGACGCGCTTGAAATTTAAATGGTGAGTAATCACCCTCTTGGAGTCATTTTCTTGTAATTTTGAGCAGAAAACTACTGTATTGTTATTTAATTATGAGAATTTCCTCAAATGTTTTCAAGCCTTGAATAAGAAAACCTTGGAAAAGCAAAAAGGAGAAGTCGACGTTATTTGGTGAGCGGTTGAAAATTCCTTCCTCTGTATAGCTCATGACTTGAAAAGGTGCCGATGTTTGTACCTCCAACACTTGAGGATCTTTGGCGTCGGGACCACCTCCCAGAGGACATATCGTCCAGCTTCAGCACTGATGAAGGAGGGGCAGAGCGGTTACTCGGTTCAAATAAGGATCATTACCATGATTTTGGACATTGGTAGTTTAGTTTCTCGAAAAGATAAAACACTGCACGTAAATCTCGTAACAGGTGAACAAAGATGCTAAAGAAACAAATTTTAAAAGAATTCATGGGAATTCCTTATAGGATTCCTACCGTGGGATGTGCAATCATGTCTTCGATGCCATGATATGTTCGATCCATTTCCTTCATCTCTTTTAAATCCCCCAAATTTTCTCATTTTTTTATTCAAACTTTAGCAACTCGAAGCTAATTTGGGATGGATTAGATTTTGATAGCTATCACTGTGTATAGTAGCAAGCTATTTTCCTTTAAGAAGAGGCACAGATGTGACCCAGCATGAAAACCTGCATTTGTAATTCATTAAATTACACTGAAATATATGTAAATGCTTTTCAGTCTATCGCAACTTTTGTTCTTGACTGATGCATAGAACTGCAATAATGGTACTGATGAAACTCGACAGTTGACTTGCGTAATACCATATGCGCTCAGGTCCCAGACACCTGATCAAAAAGCCCTCAGACGTCTGATCAAAGTGGCAGGACGGCCTAGTCATCCTAATATTAATACCTGTGCCGCTCATTCAGGTAATTGAGATGCTGGCACAGCCGGAAAGATCCACGTCAGGAGATTGGCTGCACCATTCAAGACCACTGACAAGATATTTTTACTGCGATGCCGTCTCATGACGTGTTTTCTAGAGCATGGTCTTACAGAAGTGACTGAAGTTTTCATGTTAAATTCTCTTGTGATGACATAAAATGAGTTTCAAAATTTGCAGCATTTCCTGCCATTGATTGTTGCCTCTTTGATGCACAAGTTTACTCTTTCGCTGAAAACATGTAAGCTTGAACAATAATGCTGGTTCTGTTCCTAACTATACTATTGGCATCTTTGCTAAATATTTCAAATTTAATTTCATCTGACGTGTAACCTTTGTATCGATATCAATTTTTAGGGGAAAATTCTTGAAAAAAATCTTTTCATGTTATGAATTGTTTTTTATTTAGAATGGAAGTCTTCGCTCTGTAGATTCGAAGTCGATCTGCTGGCAGTGTTGCTGAGGCCTGTGTCTGCAGTGTGAACCTGAATATAATTGATGATATATTCCTATCATGACAGCTGACATTTCTTGGCATCTTTTCAGTCTTAAACAAGCAAAATGAGCCATTTTCTACTAGAACACCCGTTCTTGGTCTGTGGTTCTGGGCTCGGAGTTCTTCAACTTAATTATTTCAGAAATAAAATTTTACACATTGACCGCGAGACGAGCCTCCGGTGGGTCGTTTTGCCCAAGGGAAATAATATCATCGCAGCCAACGTGTTAAACGCGCCTCATAGTAGTTAGAGAACAATCTGTACTTTGAACAGTTTCTTCTCCTGGGCAATAATGTTTCTGACGCGGAGAGTGCAATATTCCACTTGGGTAATGAAGAGATGGTGTTCTAGTCATCTAGTGGCTCCATAGAGCAGAGGGATCATCAACACTGGTGTTGAATACAGAGCATCCTTCTATACCTTCAAAGATTTTCAACTTTACTCGTATTTTCTAAACATTAAAACAACTCATGCATGAGTCTAGAAGCGTCTAGAATGAATTATTTTTGCCATGTTCCTTTAAACAATGTTATATAAGTATTGGTTGTATGTTATCGTCTCTATTTTACCCAGAGTTCGTGTGTTTTTTAAACATTTTACGTATTCAGCTATGAACGTACTCGGTACTTCCATGTGTTTCGTTGTTGGAAGTAACTGAAGTTAAACTATCGCTAAGAATTCTTCAACCATACTTCATTAAACATGTTTCATATAATATTTCTTATCTTTCCGATTACTAGCGTTTGAGCGATTGCATGTTACCATCACACACTCATGCAATACTCCAGTACCGAGGCAATTCAGCTTCACTACCTAAACGCATGAAAATTAAAATTTTATTGAGTACATCTTGAGCACAAAACCCTTGTCAGCTGGTAACGAACTCTTGCGTACAATTTAATTAGAGAAGGACCAGATGGCTTTGCATACTAGCTCTGAACTATAGCTCCTCGAATGAGGCGCGCATGCTCTGTCAAAACATTCCAATTTAGGCGAGATTGATTTTTGCTATAACATTCGGTACGATTGTCTCCTGAACAATGAAACGTCCGTCTTCGGAAGAAAATGGTGCTCAAGTTTCCCCTTGCAAAGTTTTCACATTTAGTGATTAAAGGACATTCATGATGAAGACTTACAATGACAATAGTTCGGTTCTTGAGGTGGAAAGACATTGTATTTCTGTGACGGAAGTTCTCAGATCTCAATAGAGCGGCAAGAGGAGGCCGAAGCCACAGTTGGAGCTAATCAAGAAAGTGAAGGCGTTAAGTCGTAGAGACTTCGTGTATCTTGAAACAAAACTTCAATACGCACTGCATCGCGCTGAAATATCGCATTTCACCAGCATAACTAAGAGTTATCTAGTGACTTATGAGTGAGGGTCAAACGAACTCCATTGAAGAAGTTCGTCTTAGACTTACACGGTGATTTCGGACTTGAGCTCAGGAAGCTGTCCGTCGCAGGGGATAGAAGAGAGGGCGGAGAACAGCATAGGGACAGTCTAATCAAGTAAGAGTGTTGCGTTTGACCGAAGATGTCGGAGCAAGTGCTGTGTGATTGGTTGACGCCGGTCACGTGATGGTCGTCAGCCGCGCGAGCACAGTGGGCTCTTAGTCAAATGACTGCCTTTCTTTCTTTTGTACTCGTCGAGCTCACGGCAACATTAGGGACAAAATACTGGGTCCAGACTCGATGCATAATAAATAGCGCGTTGTACGAGGTGGGTGAAATAAAAATATGTCTGTGTGGAATGTGTGGGTCGCTTTGAAGGAAAACTATAAGTACGTATTCTTCTTGCGACTATTTTGATACACCTTGAGTTAGAGCTGTTACAGACGTGTTATACTTGGCGTTAACTTCTGTCACGAAGTTTTAGTTTTGATCTAATAATATTTCTGCTGTATTTTTTTTATTATTATTATCTCAAGTAGATTTCATATCGACCGAGAATCACTGAATCCAACACTAATAAAATGTTTTGAAATACAGTTTTCTTTAGCACTTTTCAAAAACTACAGCACAGTTTTCGTTAAACTCTACTCCCATGCGAACTCTTCAGTTCAAAAAATGGCTGTAGTCTCGCTATTGCGAATAGGCATGAAAACTAATTTTGCAACTGAAATTATTTACCACTTTTTAATTCATGCTAAGACAAAGTATTCCATAATGAACACCAAATTTTTGTTTTACGGCACTTTCGTGTGTTGAAGTTTGAATGCATATGTTCATCATGTTTCCTGTCCCTTCACCCGATTAAATGTTTGCAGCTTGTGTTTGTTTATCTTTTCAGAATGCTTGTGTGTAGTATGTCATAAAGTAGTTTTCACGTGAAGACACGTCCTCATCGTGCAGACGATGCAACTAAGAACACTTTCTTATCAATCAAACGGCGCCCGAGAAACACTCATTCGAGTAATATAATCTTAGTTTCAACATCCGTAGACTTCCAACACAAAACCTGATGATGGTTCATGTTATTTTCTAGTTCACAAGACTCGTATTGCTAACGGATCCATGCACAGAGTGTTCGTAAATATGAGGAAGCTCTGATGAATACTTCCGTAAATACTGGGAAGCGTACTACTCTTCCTGAAGGAAACTATTGATGCTGGATCGGGCTTTCCTCTGCATCTGGAAGTACTTGATATTCGTAATGATCCAAGAATTTAAAAAAAATTTAAGTACGGAGTGTTAGGGAAAAAGTCGTACAAAATTTTACTCCTACCAGAAACTGATAAACTAAACACTTTTGCCTCTAAAAAAACTTTGCGAATAAATATTGTTTTTGAGATATTAGCTACTCAATGGTTACAAGGAGCAAATTTGAAAACCAACAGACGTGAGCCCCACAACTGTAAGCTGAACAAGCATCAAAAATAAGCAACTGTTATTTTTAGAAAGCATTCAATTTTCTTTTAGTTTAGATGGATAATTTTTCTATTTAACTTTATTTATCTTGCATTACACTTTTTAACGTTATTAAGAAGTGTAAACTTACCCAAATTAAGGAGAAAGAAACGCTTCCAAGAGAAGTATGGAGTTTGCTATTTGTCAAGTGATGACAATGCACAAGTGCATTTCATTCAAGCATAGTCTAGCAACACACATATTTTCGTTCCCCTTTGTCCGTTTCTTTGAACAACTGTTGGCACGATTACGCAAAGTATTGTACGTAGTGACTCTGAGTTTTCACCTGATCTTTGGCTCTTAACACAAGGATGTGAACCCACTTAATTTTCAGTGGTGAACATAGCGGAAAAAGTTTATAAAACTAACTTCCTTAAAAGTAATGTCAATGCCATAAGGAAGTACATGAACACTTGGCAGTGGTCTGCCCTCTGCGAGCGCAGTGTATCCTGTTTACTAAATATTGTTGAGCATTGTACGGCAAATATTAAAGATATGATATTGCAACCATGTTTGGAGGCCGACTGCACTCCCAGCAGTTGCTAGCTCTTATGGTCCGATGATTTGTAAGCTCAATTTCATACATAGCTGAATTAACTTTTTATAGACTAGTAAGTCTTATTTTCTGTAACAAAAATTAACGTTAACGGATTATCGTCAACTTCAGATACATCCTAAAAGAATTAATTGATTGACTATTATCGAAGTTAAGTTTTTGATGAGCGGATTAGCAAGTTAAGTTTTTGATTAACGCTGCCAGCCACCGGTGGTAAGGAACTGAGCAATTCTCAGCTCCAAAAGACCTGACCAGGGCTGAGCGGAGAAGCTTGAGTTGACTAAAAAACAACATGCAGAATGTGTAGCATGCTCTCCCTAGAGTCACCGATGTATCCGTGCAAATTCCCTGGTGTCTTTATTCTAGAATTTTGTTAGACTTCCATGTCCGAAGCTCGGGCACCCTTGCCCGGGCCACACTCGTCTGCAGTTTTTTGATGTCGGGTTCAGTCTTCCTCTCCCAAGCAAAGCACTGTATCTGGGATCGAACCCGAAACTTCCTGAGCAGTCGGTCAACACCCCACTACATGCACTACAGATCCCCGTCAGTGAACATTGTAATTTCATTTTAAAAATTTGTATTTTTTACACAGAGTAGTCTGCAATATTCTTATTGCAACTTTGGTTGCTTGAGCTCTGTTTTTCATTGCTCTATGCATTAAGGTATAACCCAAATTTGATTTGTAAAACAAAAATTTACTTCAAACAGCAACCTGTATTAAAATTATATAAACATATTAAATATTCTGCTTTGATCTCAGTCGTCAAATTCAACATATGTCATACGGAAATGAATAGTCTCAATTTTTCTACCCATGTTATAAAAGACTTTTGTTTGTTTGGCAGAATTTTTTTTATTGGCTGTACTTTTTTATTCTTCTCAGTTGAAAATCATTTACTTCTATCTTGTGAGCGTCAGGCCAATGGATGGGGAGGGGGCAAATTTCCTTAGTTATTCAAAGCACCAGTTTTTCCCTCACTATACATACTTATTATGACCATGATAATTTTTAAATGATTATTGTTGAATCGAAATTTTTGTATTGTATAGTTCATTCAAACTACTTGTGTACGGCAGATCACCGTCTATTCGTCTATACAATTCATACTTCTTCTATGTTCCTTCTTGTTTAGTTATTCATTCACTACGCTGTTACTCGCAATATTCATCAAGTAAAAGATTTGTCATAATATTACAAAATCTTATTGATGCTTGTAATGCAGAATGTCTATCAGCTAATAATTCTTATAATATATCATGTTTGTGTACATCAACGCTGTATCATTTTATACTGTTTACCAAGAATATTAAAAATACACAACTTATCTTCTTTTTTATTTCATGTGTTGCATTCTATTTATATGCTCCGCTCATTCATTGGATGTAACTTTTCACGATTTCCATGTTATTTTCAATTCATCATATACTTTACTGATTTTGTTACTTTTTCAATTTCAATCACACCCCATCGATCAATTGCAATTGACATTAAACTGTGCATTTGTTATTCGAATCTAGATATGCGAGTACTATCAATCGTGTGTTATACTTTTTTCTACAATTTTACAGTTTTCCATTTTGATCAGATCTGCTTTCCGTGTCATCGGCAGTTCTCAAATCGCAATTTTTTTATACTTTCGCAAAGCCTCATTATTCCACGAGCGAGGAATAACATGTTTTGATGTTAGGGAATATTTAATTTCGGCGAGACGTATTTTTCGGTACTTCAGCCGTTCTTGGCATAACCTTTGCATCTAAGTTTTTATTGAACGACCTTTTACTGATCATACAAGTAGACTCACTCACCAAAAATGGTGGAAGAAATGCTGTTAAACTTTTAAGTTACCCTCTTGTTTACGATAACTCTAACATGAAATAATGTCATATTTAGTATCACTGATACGGGCTGCCTTACCTTACAGTCTTGCTATTAGTTTAGGAATACAGACCCGTGAATTTTCTCCTAACTAAATCCTTACGAGCATAACAGACGGACCAACCGACCAAGCGAGCAACAGCTGTGCATTAATAGAAAGAGGGATTACGCTGATTCTCTTCGAAATATTATTGTAGTATATGAAACGGAGCGCTGTAAAAATCGAACTGGAAATCAAAAAACTCCTACTTTTATATGAGAGTGTTGAGAATAAATATTTTCATTCGTGGTTGTTAAAGTGTTAAAAGGAGTAAAAGAGTCCTACCCTGCTCTAGAATTTTTTCTAGTTTAAGAGTTTAACTATTATGACTTAACAGCCAGCTACCAGGACACGGATTGGGCATGACAAATATTTATATCAAATCATACTTCTGTCTTTTTTCTACCTTGATTAAAAACGCGGCATTCAAGATCGTAGAGGACAAACTAATACAAGGTCTTAGGGAAAAAGAGGTGAAATTTTCACACCTACGAGAAAGTGGCAAACTAAACACTATTGCTGAAGTGAAGCTGTACGATAAAAATTTGGATTTTTTATGTTTCATGAAAGAAAGCCTTTATTAATTCGAACACGTTTTACCGTTGGGTTTTCAATGCCTTACAACTACTGGCGTTGTGAGGGATGTGAGGAATGTGTGATTTAAACTTCCTTTTCCAAGGTATGTACTCCCTTGTTACGTGAAAATGCCTCAACTGAGCCGAGATTCGAATTCAGGTCCTCTCGGTTGCGAGGCCATCACAATGCCAGTACACCGTGGAGCCCACGGCGTACTGGCGGTAATCACGCGGCGATAATACCTCAAAAACGTTTAGACTAGTGAGTCCTAAATTGTTCCAAATCACGCTACAAGGTAATTTCTTGCTTACTTATTTGTTACTGTTAATTCTCTTTGTAACACGGCGGTAGCAGCGGGTGCCGCTTAAGAAACGCAAAGATGGCAGACATGCATTTTGCTTCCGGTGCTGTTGAAAATGGCAACGAAAGACAAGCAGCCAGGCTATATCAAGAGCGTTTCCTTATCCGTTACATACCTGGTCATAGAGAGTTTTCAAATTTAACTCGAATGCTAAGTGACAACGGGAATTTTGAAATAAACCGGAAAGATGCTGGTCGTCAAATGTGTGCAGATATTGAGGAAGCAGAGCTAGACCATTTTCATCGTAACTCAAGAGATAGCACGCGTGAAGCTACCGGAGCTCTCGGATTACAGAACCATTAAAGAGTTTGGAGTGTATTGAATCGAATATAATTATCATCCATATCACTTTCAGGGTCCAAACATCGAGTCCAGAAGGTTAAGAACGCACAGTACAATTCGCAGGGGGGTTTCTTCATAAGGAAATGCAGAATCCCAATTTCTGGGAACTTGTTTTGTATTCGGCTGAAGCAACTTTCACCTGCTCTGAGGTATTATTAAGTGAAAGGTGGGGTAAACAACCGTGAAGTGCAAATGAACAATCCTCATATCGTGCGTGAACACACATACCAAAGACGATGCAGGGTAAATGTTTGGGCTGGTATCTTGCCTAACTCCATTGTTGGACCTTACATAGATTATGCCTTCACCTTTCAACGGGAATAATAGTAAATTTTCAGTGAAAAAGTACTTTCCCGAATCACTCAAATATGTACCATTAGTACACAAAAATGCACACATTGCTTATTCAACACCTGTGGAATTAGAGGAATATCTCGTGGCAAGAATTGCAGTGGCTTCTAGTGATATTTCTGAAATGTCTGGCGATTTTCACAACATCAGGCCGGCAGTCCTTAAGTCGAAGATATCACCAGTGCATCGATGGAGTGAAAATTTTGGACAATGTATGTGAAGTAAATGTATAAATAAATTATTCGAGGGCAATTTTGATTTCTTATTTCCTCTATTTAATCAATGGACAAATAATACCTAAAGACCAAACTTTTTTTTACCAAGTTTCATAGAGGCAAAAGTGTTTAGTTTACCTCTTTCCGGTAGTAGTGAAATTTTGTACGTCTTTTCATTAGCACCCTGTATGTCGTGGAACACAAAATATTCTAGCCCTTTCATATACCATGATTTCTACAATAAAAACTTTTACAAAGTTAATGAAGTAAATAACACGTCGTGTTAAATAAATTCGCATTACTTTCGGAGGCACTCTACTACTCAGTTTAGGCATAATGATCAAAATTAGCAGAAAGTTCAAACGTATGAATTATATTAATCTTACATATTTATTGTACTCAAGTACAGAGTGAGTCAAAAGTTAGAGAAGGGTTTTGAAATTTAACAGCTTCTTCATTTCTGCAACTAGAGTTATGGAATATTAATTACATAGTGAGTAGAGTAGAGAAATTTATTCGAACAAGATTACAAAAGATTAAAAATCACTCATGAATGAAAAAAATCTTTTAAAAAGCGTTCATTTTGGGCTTTGCACATCCATGCTCTTTCCAAGACATGCTTCATAACCGTTTCGAGAGTTTCTAAGTTTAGGTTCGTTGTCCTGATTTCATTCGTGATTTCCTCTTTCAACTGTTTCAGGTTTGTTGACATATGCTTTTTTCTTGAAATATCGTGATATCCTAAGTTGTCTGGAACGTCTTCGAGTCGACGTTCTAGCAAACTGTTTCTTGTTCTTTAAAACGATGAACCGTGCTCCTTGCGTTACAGTTAGGGCATGTCGCACTTAAAAATGTCTGTGATAGGTTTTTGTATTTGATCCTTGATGTCGATAGAAAAATTTCACAACTTGAGTAAGCTTTTGTCGCTGTACTGTTTTGTAATTAATTCCTAAAAAGTTATATAGAAAATATTTGAAAAAAGAAAGAAAAATAATTACCAGTGGTATAATGATCACGTATTGCAACTCCTCTGTGACTTTTGGACCAGAAAGAAAGAAAAATTTGAAAGAAAGAAAAACACCCTCTAGTATATTGCTCATGCATCCCTTTTAATATTAATATGTGTTAAGAGCAGTAAAAATGCAAACTTAGTATTCTGCGTAACAAAAAAGTTTGGAAACAAAAGTTGTGGGCGTCCATGAGATGAAAATTGTCTAAACTTTATTATACTCGTTGTATGTTCATAGGAATCATTGAGCGGACAAAGAACTTGGAAATCTAGCGGAAAACGGATGCTCACCAATGCAGCCGAATTGCTGTTATTAAACTGTTCTTAAGTTTAGAAAAAGTTCAACATGGTTCGCGCAATTACGGCAGTGGTGTGAAAATTAGGATTTAAGGTAAAATGTGATTAGGGGATGAAAATTTCTGATTTAAGTACAACTCACTGCATTGGTTCAATATTTGTCTTCTAAAGATAGCGCCTGATCTTCCATTTGTAAGAAAACAAGCTAAGCATCAAGAATTTAAGTCGCTTCACACTACAATTTAAGATTGTTCGTAATGAACAGGTGATGAATTTTAATAAGTTTTCTTTCAACTTTAATAGAATTAACGTTCTAAACACTACCAACAATCATTGGTACTAAATAACAAAACATATCACAGTGACGAAGAATGTAGCATTTCAGCCAGTCTGACTAATTGGCCAATCTCAATTGGTCTTAACTTTTCTCAGTCTAATACCTACCGAGTTTATTAGGATTTTCTTCCAAGCTACTTCTAAATAGCTGAGAATTATAATTGTAGATTCTAGATTATATGGTGTTTGAATTTTACTAACATGTCTGACATTGTCCATCAAACCATCAATAGCATTTTTACAATAAATTTTCTATAAAATATATTTAACAATGTATGAAAGAAACTAATAATAGTTTCAATTTTATCATTCATTTTAATCTGCAAATCTTGAAATTGTATGAAAATGAAATATTAAGAATGTCAAATTAATATCTAATTTTCATGCCCTCAGGGGCCATAGGAAAGTTGGCAATAAGGGTAGGTTAGTCAGAATTGTTTTTCTTATGTAATGGAAATTAGCACCTCCAGGAGGATACTTTTAGATTACCTCAGCATTTAGGATTTTTGTTTTTCCTACTCACATTGCTTTTTTCCATTTCATGCCGTTTTTTGGTGATGAGTTTTTGTCTTTTCTTCCTCTTTCTTCTAAATTGCTGTATCTATGCACATGAGATTTTATGTAATGCAGACCTTGTGCATAAATTCCCCATTCTCTTAAGTCCATACTAGATGGTCCCTTCTCTTTCAGGGAGAAGATAGTATGAGTTACTAAAGCACTATATCCTAAGTACTTTTACTATTTCATTTTCATATGTTTTGTTTCTGAATGTGTCAGATGATCAAATGCTTCTAGGATGTTTTATCAAAATGATAATTTTTGTAAGTCATTGTATAATAACTTCAGTAGCTTGATTGATTTTGGATATAATTTATATTGTGTTCATCAATTGTTATGAGTCAAATTCTTACCAGTGTGCTAAAGGTAATGGTGTTATATTCCACAGTATTGTTAGTTGTCAATTTGCATTTCCCTGTTGTTCTGAATTTATTTTAATCCTTGTAGAGTAGGAACATTAAGATACCTATGTAAAGTCTGAAAATCATTTAAAATTTTTTGCCTCTTAACTGCAGAAAAATAATGAATAGAATTACTTTATTCCTTAAAGTTTTTGTATGACATTTAGTGTTGTTAGATACTACATTGTTGTAGAAATTTGTGCATGAATTATATTATTTCCATTTGTAAGTCTTATTAAATGATTTTCATTTAAATAGTACTGCATATGTAGAACATCAATGTGTGAGATCTTGGAAGTCATCCTGATATAAATATGGGAGTACTTTCTGTGTTAGAAGAATCTGCAGTTCATTTGCAATGTTTTAAATATTTTGTTATATCAATACATCAATATTTTTTATTATTGAAAGATCTACATATTCATTTAAAAAATAAGATTGTCCTTTTAAAAATAATTATAAAATTTGGCTACAAGAATTTAGTAAAGCCTATATTAGTCAGATTAGTTCTCTAACATAACTGGTTTATTACCTTGCAGATGCTGGAGTCTCCAGTTCGTGTGATCCGTGGAGGCCAAGATGCTCCCAGAGGGCTAGAAGTCACACAACAGAACATCAAAAACAAGTTGACTTCTTCTCTAGAGCTCAGCAGGTGCTCTCATTTAATCTTATTTCTCCATCTACAAAAAAATTATGCATGATGTTAGATTAGTTTTTGAAAACTTTGTCTAATTCTGAATTTTTATTGACCAGAAGTTGATGAGATAAAGTAGATAAAGGTTACCAATATATTATGATACCTAGAATCCTGTGTTGTACCTCAGCTGTCCTGTGTTGTATCTCAGCTGTCTTTTTATGTATCTGCTATTCTTTGTCAAGCACCTTATCTATTCTTTCATGTATCACTTTGTCTTCTCATTCACCTCTTTTATACCAATGTTCCCATCCTACTTCCAGCTCTGCAGAGGAACTTGCAGCTGCCCAGAGTGCATGGGAGGCGGTGCAATGTGTTGAACCTTCCTCAGGTGGAGGCCTTGGCAGCACCCACAGAGGCACAGACTCCACCGACACTGTAGACAAAAAGCCCGTGGCCCCCGGTACCCCCTCGCAGTCCTCTACTCCTTCCATCATCGGCACTGCATCCAACACAAAAAGCAGATCCTCTGCCACCCACTGTTCTTCATCTCGACACAGCTTGCAAGATCAGTATGAAGAGCCTCTTGAGGATCAATTCCAGCTCATCACACTCCAGGTGAAAATTCTGTAGCTGCTCTATAATGCAAGATTTCATGGTATTATGCAGGACTCAAGATTGCTCCATGAATATTTTTGCCATCGTTCTTTGTGAATGGAGATTTCTAGTTAGTAGAGAGTGAGCTTTATTTACAATAGCCTAACCTTCTGCAGTGAACAATATTGTTTGAGGAATTTGAGAGCAATGGAAATGCTATCAGACTACAAGAGGTATAAATCCAATGAGGCTTAAAGATACTATGTTAGTGGCTTGTTCCTAATGTGGGTTGTACATCCTGTAGGGTTAGGGTCAAAACTTTTGATGTTTTTTTGAGAAGGTTCTATCAGATAAAACATGATTCTGCATGGAAAATATTTTAGATGTTATTTGTTTCTAATAAATATTTCCTCTGGAGGAGGAGATCAGGATTTGGTAGGGCATGGCCAAAAAAGATTGGTAACCACTGCGCTATGTTGTGTAAGTGCATGCAGGACCTCAAGCAAATACAGCATATTGCAGATCATATGTGATGTGCGGATGCAGTAGCGAGTTGAGACACTGAATGTACAGAACTGATCGTGGGCCAAGGTGTTATGATATAAAGTTCAATATGCAAATGTGTGTGTTTGCACAAAATAGTATTAGTTCAAAATAGGTATCAGTTTGGAAAAAGGTTCCACACTTTTATGCTTCAACTAATATTACATACATTTATATCGACACAATGGCTCCATATATTTATGCTTTGACTGTGGTTTCATGCATTCATGTTTTGACCATTGTTTATGTTTTAACTGTGGTTTCATACATTTATGTTTCGACTAAGGTTCCGGACGTTTATTTTGACTGGTTCCATCATCTTTCGTGTGTTCATGCTTTAGTTATTACTATTTTCATTACACTTAGGCTGTAATAGAACCACAGTTCTCTGGGATATTAAATTGAAATCCTTCTCACAAAACGGGCTCCACCTTTGCAGGATGGGACGGACTCTAAGTTTGAGCACCACATCACCCGCCCTGGCTGGTCCCCTCACCACAAGCGCTATCCCCCCCAGCCAGACGGGGCTCTCCTGCCGTGCCAAAGGGACTTACCTGTGCATGGCCTCCCGTTCATGGACCACCCCCGGCAGGCTGTGTCCTCCCCCCTCAACGGTTCCTTAGGCAACTTGGGACCTCGCGTCACACCCACCATTGACTTCGAAGAGGCTTGGCAGTTTTTCTTGAGGCAGGACATGAGTCATGTGAAGGTGAGGGAGTTTGGCTTCATGTGATGGTAAGACAAAAGTCATGGGAAGATGAGAAAAGTTTTGCTCTGGGTTACAGATTCATAGTTATGAATGGATAGAATTAGGTGAAGTCAGAGTTAGTATTCTAAGTAATGCTAAATCTTAGTCTAACTTTATGCTTGCTGACTCCTCAACTCTGTTTTTGCTTGTAGCTAATACGAGATTTAGCTCGTTTCAAATTTCTCATCGTCGAGTCATTCAAAGCACGTCTCTATATGTACAAAGAGTACTCAGGTTTTCCTTGAAACTGAAGGTTGTGACCTTATCTTGGCAGGGCAGCATCAGGCCCACTGTGGAGAAGCGCGGCGTGCCGGGGCTGCTCAGAGGTCTGTTTGGTCCTCGTCGGCTCAAACCTGAGCTGGTGCCAGAGCGAGACCTGGTGTTCTGCATAGCGCAGTGCCCGCTCAGCAACAGTGAGCCCTTGCACTTACAGATGCTGCAGACCATCTATCGCGCCCTCACCGGCACCCGCACTGACTGCCCTCGCTATGGCCCTCACTGGGACATCATTGGCTTCCAGGTGGGCGTATCTTGGGGAAGGAAGCTTAAACACGATGTTCCTGAAAAAGCTGCGTGTTAGTGTGGTCTAAGGTGTGATGCTCTCCGAGGGTCTGATAGCCTTGCTAGGGCGAGGCTTGTGTGTCCACTGGTGTGTGTTCGTGGTGGTCTTTTTATATCGCGATGTTCAGTGGTTGAAGCTGGTGCCACTCGTGCGGTCTGAATTCTTATCTTGTGTCTTGAGACATTGGTTGTGTGCGGTGGATGACCTTTAATGTTGTGCGTAAAATATGTACCTTTGTGCTAGAACTGGACAAATGTATACCACACTTTCTCTATTATGAGGACAAGAAGAACAGAGATAGCATTTTTCGTATTATTGTGTCATGTTACTGAGGATGTCCTTTTGGAACTTATTAAGTCTTGCAAAGAGTGAGTTGTTGTTGTAAATGGATCTTTTATTTTCATTCAATCAGGGACTGTGATGTAGTGTGATTTCCAAAGTAAGCCTCTTGTTTTTGGATACAAATTGTTACCCAAAATAAACTTGGCAGGCTTCTATTGAATATTCCCCGTTTTATTTCAAAAGGATTCACTTAAACAATGTCATGAATTTTTAGTTGGAAAAAAGTATCGAAATTTCGATACTTTTTTTTTTAATTTCGATACTCTAAAAAAGTATCGAAATTTCCACCCCAACTTCTGAAACATGACTTCACCTGCTCGCCATTGGTGCACTGTGCTAACATTATAACCCTTCAGGGGGCATAGGATAGGCAAGGTTAGCTTAGGTTTGTCTATCGTCTGCTATGGAAGTTGGCGTCCCCAGCGGGGCACCAATGGGTTACGTCAGCTATATATAGGTTTTTGACGCTTGTATCTGTATTGCCCACTTTGCTCCTCTCATTTCATGCTTTCTTTGCTGATTATTCTTCATCTTTTCTTGCTCTTCTCTCTTAACTTGCTATTCCAATGTGCTAGAAATCCTGTGTGTGGAAGACACCTGTGCATAGATTCCACGTTTTTAAAGTCCAGTCTAAATTGTTCTTTCTTTTTGCTCTCTGTGGATCACATTTTATATGTTTAACCATATGTTTAAGGGGATCAATGGAGTAACGAATAATCTAATTTTATGCACACCTGCTATCCGTTTTGAGTGTTGTGCTGACCCTATCAAATCAAAGACCACGTCTAGCTTTGTACAAAAAACGAAGTGCAGTTTTATACATATATGTTTGCTATAAAACTGCAGCTAGTCCTTATTGAAAACTCGTAGCAGTGTTATGCATGTATATTTGTAATAAGACTGCGACGCGTTTTGTACTGCAAGCCAGTAGCCGCCTTCTGAAACGGTCCGATATTACTGTAGCATTTGTCCTGTCAGAGGTAACCCATTTCTCTCAATTGGAGCCACCGTCGGATCATTTCCTCCTACCAAAAAGACACTCTGAAAACATTCATCGCTGAATACGAACATTACGTTTATGAGTTCAAAATAAACTGTGATATCCCTGTCGGTGAGCAGGGCAGTGACCCGAGCACGGACCTGCGGGGCGTGGGGTTGCTGGGGCTGGTGCAGATGGTGGCCCTGGTGTGCGGGGAGCAAAGTCAGCATTTGGCTGCTGACGTGTTCGCCCTCAGTCACGACCAGCACTCGCAGTTCCCCCTCATGGTGCTCTGCCTCAACGTCACCAGGATGGCACTCCAGGCGCTGCGGGAGGGCTGCCTTAACAAGTCAGGGTCTCCAATGTTCTCTGCATGCTTCGACGTTCTCTGTGTGCAATGGAATAGAATTGAATGAAATATTGCAACAGGAAGTTCGAGTGTAGCATGGGCACTGTGGAATTGAATATAATAGAATATGGCAACAGGAAGTTCGTACATTTTATTGTTTGACTTTCGTTCGCAAACATTTTTCTGACAGCCTTCAGTAGAGTAATAAATATTTTTGAAGATATTCTATCAAAATCCATAGAATTTGTTCAAAAGTGTTCAACGAAGAATGTGGTCAAAGCAATACAAAGGCAGTAAATAGTCTTTGAGCTATATTATTTTTATTCTGGGTTCCTTTTTTCGTGGAACACCCTGTATATCCATATTAATTTAGACTGAATGAATATACAGGGTGACACAAAAAAAGAGGGAGGATGTATCATAACCCGGTTCTAAATACATACGTACATTTTGTATTTAGAACCGGGTTGTGATACATCCTCCCTCTTTTTTTGTGTCACCCTGTACATGCGCTTGTATCTTTTTAAGTCGTGAAAATTCTTTGAGACGGCATTCTTTCTGGCCCCACCCTTGTGCATCAACACTGTCAGTACATAGATTTGTTGTAGGCGAGAGTTGTGTTTGCTACCTCACGCTTAGCTCTTTTTCCTGGAGCGAGTCTGTATTTTATCTCTGTCCATGGTGCAGAGAGTGCAACAGTCGCGGCAACGTGCGCTTCGTCGTGAACGAGTTTTTTGCTGCGGTGCTGTATCATATTTACCACATCTGGAGGACGGAGAGAAAATCCATTACAGACTCCGGATACTTGATCAAAGGTTCGTGTTAATTGTTCATTCGATCTTCTTTGTAACTGCTGTTGGCTTGAGTGTGCTCTCTGCGGCACCCCTGCAGTCGCATTCCTCGAATTTAATTATATATAAATTTTAAGTTATTATGCAATACATATTCTCAAGGACGTCAATTGACATGAATCGTAAATTAAACTGTTCACAAACTAGTGCTAGCACCGAGTGTGTACTCTTTAGATGTATAGGGTGCGCAGAAAATATGTATACACTAATTTTAAATACGGGGGCTGATGTGGGATGTGTGTTGTTCGATGAACATGTCTGATACTGTAGTATTTTTCCGGTAATATTAATTGCTATTTATGACTATTTTTGCTATTGCTAATTGCTATTTATTGCTATTTTTGGTACAAATGAACATAATAATAACACGTTCCGTTTTCAAAGAGAACGAGAATTCTTGCTGTTCACTGCCTAAGTCAAATTCGTATCACAGATGCGGAGGCGTACTGCAAGGCCAACGTAAGCCGTGTGCTGCAGAGGCTCCAAAACCACCTCCGCTCCTACTCCTCCCATCATTTCGTGTGAAGCTACCCCTGCTGCGCCCCTGGTTTTGCTGCCCCGACATCCCACGTGTTCTGTTAGAAAATGAGCAATTAGGTACGAAACTAGCTTTGTAACGCTCTTTTGCGTCTGAGCTTTCAGATGGGTGGTGGCGATCGTCTCCACATCTCCTAGACCAGAGTGGCACTGTAAAGTTATTATTGCGTACATTTCTCGGTCGTCGGCGGCGAGAGCCTTACACAAGAAGCTCCTGCCTTGATAGCTTTTGTAGAGACGCTCTTGTCAGGGCGAACATCCCGAGCGCGCCTGCACCGAAGTTCTCTTAGAAGGAAGTTGTTCTCGAAACTAGTTCAGTAGTTTGTCCTACCAAAACCAGCAGGAACCAAGGCTTTCTCATTTGGCAACTTCGCTCTACCAAATCCAAAATTGTGGTCCTATGATACAAAATTCACTGAATTTTGTATCATTGTTTTTTATCATTACTCTACGTGGTGTTCATATTAATGACAGAATGAAGCGTCGTGAAATATACATTCGTTTTGATTGGTAAGACAGCTATTTTTAGATTTAGGTCGTATGTTTATTTTACAATAGAAGGCAGGCCTCACAACACCTGTGAATGTTGCAGCTCTATGTTGCTTTAAGTCATTATGCTCTCTGGTATCTGGCAACGTGTGCCTCAAAAGAGCCGAGTGGGTTGTCCAGCGATCTTTCTGGGAAAAACGACCCGCTGCAGCGATCAGGAATAAAAGGCTGCCATTGATTGGTACCTGAAATATCTTCCCTCGGTCTTCATCGTATGTTCTGCAGTTTATCGTTTTGCCGGATGTTCCCGTTGTGTTTTGAAGGTGCTAATCTGTTGTATTTTATTTGTTTTTTTTTGGAGCAGCTCGTCGCGCATTCGTGAACAGTACGCACATGTTTTGAAATATGTGCTCTTGATTTTATTGTGATATGTTCCTAAGCTTGTACTCGTAGTAACTCAGTGGTAATTCATTCGCTCATTTCGATTTTTTTACCCGAAGACTTGGAAAGAGTTTTTCGATATGGTGAAATGGATCTCTTTGTATTTTCGTAAACCTGTGATGTCCTTCGATCTCACGTCAATAAGTGTGTAATTACTTGTAAATGTATACCTACGTTCTGCGGGGCATTTCTTTTTTTTTCAGGGCTTAGTGTGCACATTGAAATTGGTTACAAATACCCCAAAGTGTGTTATTTCCGATGTAAAGTTGATGCTCGCGTCAACGGACTAGAACGAGGGAGGAGTGGACCTGGAGGCAACGTCGCATAGTGTTTTTAAAAAGAAACTTGAGGCACTTGCCTCACCAAAAGCGACCACGAACTTAAATACCTGAAATTTTACTTTGAGATTGACAAATTCGGGTGTATTCAGACCCGACAATTTCTTCCAAATCCTTTGGGAGGATGTCCGTTGATGCGAACGTCAACTTTATTTTGATGAGTGAGTCAGCCTCCCGGGTTGTGAGGTAATGCTGGTGCACTTGAGGCTGACTAATTTAGTGTGTCTATGTTATTAATGTTGAATCTTAACTGTGAACTGTTGTTTGACTTCAAAAATGTAATTGAGTGTACCAAAGATTTACTCGTTCTGAAATGATTTACGAACCTCGCTTGTTTTGTGCTGCCTTGTTAGTTCCGCTGCTGAACATATCATTGTGCGTGTGTGGGTGTATGTGTTTATGAGTTATCTGTTTGGTGGGTGTGTGTCTGACAAAAACTAGTTTATTGACCGAGTTTAAAGTTGACCTATGAAAATCTGTAATCCTAACGTGCATGTATATTGTACACTGACATTTAAGTACAATACGCGATGCAGAATACTGTTCCCATGACTGTCTTCGGAAATTATTTACACAGCTTCTATGGCTGTGGTAGTGAGTGTAATAGTGAGTTTGATTTTATCTTGATATGAGTTCACTTCCTAAGGTTCTTCTTCCATTACCGCAGCCTGTGAATCATGATGTGATCTCCAACGTAGCAAATTTACTTTCGTTCTATTTTACTTCGATTTTATGCGAATAATGGGAGAATAAGAGTTGAAACTCCCTGTACCATCTTCCGCTAAGGTCGTGGGCCTTTTAAATATGTAAACATTTCCGAGTTAATTTTTGGTTTGCGAGTGATGATCACATGTGCATTACTGTAGCTGAGTTTTTGGTATAATAGCGTCCAAAAAATGAATTTACTCGTTGCGCGACTGACTAGTCTTGCGGCCGTGAAAGCTTCCTCACGTGGAGTGTAGCCAAGTGTTGTTAATTTTCATTGAATTGGGATTTTGAATTTTGTTTAGTTGAAGCGCGAAAAGTTGCGCCGTTGTTGGAATTCGATGAACCCATGTGAGTGCTTCGTTTAGGAAATGAGGTGATGTTTTAACTAGCTACCTTGTAGATTACAGGAATGTTAAACTAAAGTTTTGATGAGCTTGAACTATGTCTCTTGCTCTCGTAACACTGCTTTGGCGTAGTTAGGTTTTATTGATATGACAATAACAATATTTAATTATTTTTGGTGTGTGAAATTTGTTGCAAATGTTATATTGTCGTATGACTCTCACTGAGTACTCGCACCGCGATCTTTTAAATATGGCGGGCCTCTACACAGCGTATGTGAGGGCGTGGTTGTCGACTGACCAGGAGAGATCAGGTTTGACCCCCCGGAGCGGAGTTCCTTCTTTGGGAAAGGAAGATTAAACATGACATGCCTGAAAAGCCGGCACACCAGTGTGGCTTGGGACGTGTTGCCCGAGTTAATTCCAAGGACGTACCTTGGGGCCGAAGTGTTGACATCCCTACTGTACTTGGATCGTGCTGTGTGGCATTGGAGAAAAGGAAACCAAGGGGAGAGAACTTGATACTGCGCTTTCTGTGGGAAGTTAGTTCTCACTTGCTGCACTTCTGGTCTAGAAACTGTTAGGTTACCTCAGCCATAGATAAGCCTTCGGGACTTCTATCTTCCGTGCCCATTTTGCTTCTTTCAATTTTCACGCCTTCTTCGTATCTCTTCTTTGTGTTTTCTTTCTCTGTGTTCTTAATTTCCGGTGTCTATACTCAGGGATCCTGTGCGGGAACGCACCTTGTGCATAGATTCCCCATTCTTTCTAGTCCATACTAAATGGTTCCTTTTTTCACTTTCTTTAGATCACATTTCGTGTGGATATGAAGCTTTAAACCATGACTATAATAATAATAGTAATAATAACATCTGGTCTGGAACCAAAAGATGCCAGGGTGTAAGGTGCCGTCGCATTTTTTATCGATTCGATGTGATAAAAATTACGGACCTAAACTGACGCTTCTGACGGAAGCTAGCGCTTGGCTGCATGTGAACGTTGTGATGTCAGCCCGAGGTGATGGTCTCCCCAAAGATGTATTGAACAGAATTGCACCCCAAGTGATATGATGTGTTCGTGAACTCTGCCCTGCTCTGCATATTGATAACGCTCTATTGCATCGGTGTGCACTCAAGTAGGCAAATTTATGACTAGCCGCAGAACCAGCAACCAGCGTTGTAGTTAGGTAGACCTAACCTAAGCCTTACGCTTCCGTTTTGACTTCTTTTTCTGTTATGAGCGAGAGCGGCGTTTGTGCTGTCGGGTTCATACACGACTTTATTCGATGCTTCTCTACTTTAATCTTTCATTATTCATTTCTTCTCTACTTCTTTCTTTCACCATTCTTTTTTTTACTCATTCTACAATTAATCTTTTTTACTCATTCTGTAATTATTTGTTTCTTCTCTTCTCCATTCTCCGATAATTCATTTCTTCTCTACCTCATTTTTCAAATAATTTTTTTTCTTTACTTCATTTTTAATTATTTGTTTTTTCTTATCATTCTTCAATTACCCGCGTTCCTTCTCCACTTCAATCTTCCATTTTTCATTCCCTTTCTGCTTTATTCTTCTATTGCTCGTTCCTTCTTGACTCGTCTTCAATTTCTCACTCTTTCTCTTTATTCTTCAATTATTCGCTTCGTTGAGATGCTTCTTGCCCCCGTAATGCGTGCTAAGCGTAGGAAAACCTCGCGTAATTGTAATGAATTGAAATGGATATTGAGAATTCCTAAGCCCAAACCTTTAAGATAGAATCTTCATTCTCGTGCAGGAGGCTGGTCTAGATGCACATTACAGTAAGTTTCAGTGTCAAACGTGTCTTAAGAATGATGTGGTGAGCAACAGCTACGCTCGCCTAATGCTTCACGTCACGGTCATTTCCACTTGGGACCGTGAGGTCCGCACCTGTTTAGAACATGTACCCTCAGCCTTGAGTCTTGCATGCACAAGCCTTGGTACCTACCGTGTGATACACCCGCCAACTTCGCACCCTTAAGCGTCGTGGTTGTCGGTAACTTCGCGCGTGTGATACTCGAGTGATGTTGCGTTGTGTGCGTTGTAGTGCAGTGTTTCTTGTTACGCTAGTTGTAGGTCCTCCTCGTACGTTCTTCAGAATTTGTGTGTTCTTGTTTTTTGTGTACTTGACTGAATAGCAGCAGTAAAAATGCGGTGTCGTTTGTAGTGTCACTTTGCGTCGTAATATTTTACTAAAGAGGAAGGAAATTGTACGGCATTAGTCCACCGCCCCTCTATTTTTGTGCTCGGATATGGACGCAGAAAAAGAAAAGGAGCCTGAGATCCCGGATTAATTTTAGCTGTGTTTTAGACGCTGCATTAAAAGGAGGCTCTTATGTTTATGTGTATATATTTGAGTGTGTCTCATGAGTACGAGCTCCGTGTCGACAGTGATCTCATAGCTGCAGCCAATTGGCTACTGTATAACTTCGTCAACGAATCTCATATAAGTCGTAATGCTGTTCATTTATCTGGGAGCTTAAATTGATCTAATTGTTACGGAACGAAGCTACCTATTCATTTTACTACGTGTCCCAAAAAAATGTGCTCATTCTTTGATTTCCTAAGTCAAACATACACGTCACGATACAGATCTGAGTCGAATTAAAAAAGTTCATGAATAATCACAAGTTACAAGGTGCTAGTTACATCTCAAATGAGAATGAAAATATGTGGAAAATGGGGCAGCCAAAGAATGAGTACATTTCTTAGAGGAACGTCTTGTGCAGTAGGTTTGTTATCGACGGTTGTGGTTTTCTTGAGGATCTTTTAGTATTCGGTCCAGTATGGTCCGAGTGATAAAGCTTTACACTCTCTGTTTCTAAGAAAAATCTGACAAGAACTCAAGATTTGTACTTCCGTGGTGAATTGTTTGTACTGAATATCTTATTATGTCCAAATATATCCATCGTAATTCGTGACTCGGATGTAAATGTATCTTCTTCACATGTACAATTATCTCCATACTTCTAAATCCGCTAGTACTTTGATTGCTGTGCTTGCAAATTTTCATTTACCTCGGTTCAGGAGTCCATGAGGTTCCGTATTTGGATAGCCTATCATATGTTGTGGGGACTGTTAGGTTACCTCAGCGATAAATAGGCCTTCCGGACTTCTATCTTTCGAGCCAATTTTGCTTCTCTCATATTTCATTTATATCTTTGTCCTTTCTTCCTCCTCATTCTTAATTTACTGTTTTTATGCGCATGGGATGCTGGGTTGGAATACAGCTTATGAGTAAATTCACTGTTGTCTATAGTCCATACTAAGTAGTCCCTTCTTTTCGCTCTCTTTGTATCACATTTTATATGTGAATAAGGAGCTTTGAACTAACAAGTAATCTAAACTAATCCATGCTTGGAAATGAACCATGTGCTGACCATTCAAGTCCTCGCCCATAGGATCACTATGGTGACACAAGGTGCCGCTGTTTTGTCCCCCTCAGCGGATGCGCTAAAGTGGGCTGTGTTCCTGCGTATCGCGAGAACTTAGCGACCCTCTGGAGATACGTAGGATACCCTAATTATTCGTACGACTTATACTCCGTCACAGGTTTTCGAGGGAAACGGAAAATAAACCTAAAGCAAACAGAGTCTCACTCTTAGACTAGCATAAAATGTAGCAACAGTGGTGAGACGCTAACAATATTATTAATAATAATAATAATAATAATAATAATAATAATAATAATAAGAAGAAGAAGAATAAAGGAAACAATAACCTTATTTTGCTAGATTAATGCGCCAGCTCTCTTATGTACGTCCTAGATCAGCGATGCCACGAGCATCGCTGCTCGTACCCGAGAGGCCATGTTGCGTCTGTTCTGTTAGCGCTCCTTAGAGACGAGGCATGGCTCTGGTAGCGATACGCAGTTGTGCCAATTTGCTCGTGAGAGAAACGCTTTGTGGAGCCAACCCAGGAGTCGTATTGCAAAAATTTCTGGTGAAACGCAATGCCTCGTTTTTCATTTATTCCTTGCGAGGTAATTCTAATAGATCTATTCGCCATCTCCGAGAGATGTGCCGCGTCAACAAATACTCTCTCCTTTTAAACAATGTTCCTCAAGTTGGGTCTCTATTCGTGTGTGGTTATTTTATGATTGTTTATTAGCATAAGTTCGCGTTGCTCTATATCCTAAGGCTATTATGTTATTTAGAATAGAGTTATTAGGTGCTGTTTTGCAAAGTTGTTAGCTAAAAGCGCGTTGTACAAGTATATTGCTAAGCTCTTCACGTTCCACGGAAACGGATAATCCCATCTACATCGGCCAAGTGAATTTTATTTTTAAAGTCACAATATTTATTCTTTAAATTTGCTGATTGAATTTTTCATGCGCAGTAACCCTGGTCAATTATTTCACTTTTTCGTCTTGTTAATCTTTTAGAAAGGGCTACACTTTTCACCTAGTGGTACTTTCAACTTTTAATCACCCTTAAAATGATGGGCCAAAATGGCATTACGTGCTAGTTTGCAAAGTTGTTTGTATTGTTGCTGCTATAGTGTGATGCTCGACTTTAAGACCTACTCTTCTCACAAGCCCGAGTGTCCGAACTCCAACTTTAGTTTTACAGTTTTTTTGCATTCTGCATCAATGTATTATTTATCATTAGGCATCCAGCAACGAATGATGGGATACGGCTACAAATGTAGCTTTTTGCTCATTGAACTGGGGCATAATTGCATGTATCTCTTGAGCCTATTTCGTACGTCTTTCAAGCTCTTTGATTCGTAGGTAAATGGTAAAATAACTAATTCTAACGTTAATTTTCCGTTGTATTGGTGTGGATGCCGTTAATTACAGAATACCACTAAAGTAGGTTGAAGATGTAATGCTCGAAAATAATTAGATTTCCCAGCAATTTACAACCCACATTGTCGCCTGTTCGAATTATAATCCATGTCGTTCTGTGGTGTCGAGACAAATAGAGCCAGGGTACACGTAGCTGGAGCTGTCTGGTGAGGCTCTAGTCCGTCACGGTATGGCGTCTGATTTCTACTTTTTATGTCGAATGAAATGCAGCTGAGCATAAAGATTTCTTCAAGCTTGTGCAAGGTTGTAACTCCTTTTCCCCATCTCTACGCATACGTGAAGCGTGTTAGCTCAGTCTTCCTTACCATGATGCTCCCACTCGGGAAAAGTTCAAAATCTTTCACTGTTTTGACCAGATCACTCAACTTCTCGAGTTATAAATCGTTCAAATCGAGAGCTGAATGGGAATATTGTAATTGTCTGTACGTCATAACGCGAAGCGCAATAAACTGTTCGTATCAGTGACACGCGCCCCGCACAAATTTATAGCCACTTCAGACTGAAGGTGAATTTAGACTAAATTAAGTCAACCAAGCCGCAGGGGAACAATAAATGGATTACTTGCCTGTCATACAAGATGGAGATCTCTCTCGCCTTTTGAGATCCTAACCCGCGCCCATAAGGTGCGAGATCGCGTGGTTCGAAAACCCTGGTTTACAGGAATGAAAAAAACTCCACCTCAAACAGGCAATGCGACGGGAAGACTTAGTTGCACGAGTTTTCTGTGTGTGCTTCGGGTTTTAGCGTAGTTACATTTCTGTGTAATTGTCCCTTGGCTAAGTTGAAGGGTAGCTCGTTTCACCAAATTTTTCCCTAAATTCATTTTTGTCATTCCTCTTGACCCTGTCCGAACCTTGGGAGTGATGCGGCTTTAGTCCGCTGCACAAGCGAATTATGTTACCACCACCACCCCTGACCGAGCACGAACTCAATTCGTGTTGCTATTGGCGCAATTTTTCCGCGTCGGTAAAACGCAGTCCCTGCGTCAAAGCGTGGGGGCAACTCGCAGTTGTGTTTCGCTTTAATGTCTTCGAATTATTCTATTGGTATTTGAAAGTTATAAACCTTCACAAATTGTACACTTTCTGTATCTTATTCTGGATGGTAAGGTTATTCGGTGACTCTATAGGGGACATAGTTAATGAAGTCAACTTTCAATACTTTTTTTCAGCGCTGAATTTTCATAGAATTAAGGTTAATAATTGTCACTTTAATTTAAAATTTTAAAATATTGTATTACTTAATTTATTACTTCGGAAACGGATAGAATAGCAAAAATGTTATTTGAATATGTCTTAAATTTGAACCTTTGGTTAATTTTAAATTGCGGTACATATGCATAACTACCACGATCTCTTCGACGGTAAAGATATCCTCGTACAATTCTGCTCGCTTCTCTTCAGTACAAGTGCACCTAGTCAAAATTGATTTACCCTGCGGGTTATTCTGTGTAATTTCCCGGTACTTTTGGAGTTACATGTTGAGTTTATGGCCTTCTGTTGATTATAATCAATATGGTAATGGATTATAATCAATATGGTAATGGATTATAATCAATATGAAAATTGCTTGTCCCAATACCTTGAGGAAGCTGGTCAGAATAAACTTTGGAAGAGTAAGAACTGAACCTTACTTTAGTACTTGAGTTGTAAGCTTTGAAAAGTTAATCTTATTTGAATTCCCAAGCCAAAAGCGTTCCTCAATGTTCCTTCTTTAGAAATTCGTACTTGTCTTTTTTGTATATTACTAAGTTACGTGAATCTCTTTCATTGCGTAGCTATGTGTTTTGTGTAAGATTATAATTAATTTCGACAATGAATCACTTCATGGTAATTGTAACCCGCTTAGCTCTTTCATGCGCAAGAGATGGCGCTGTGCAAGTAATTTCACAGATCAAGTCTCGGTGTGCCAAGGCAGTTGCCTGCTGACCGTGCGCAGCGCTCGTTTGAGCACTGGCCCGCAGTGAGTACAATGGAATACAGGCCATGCAACCGACCTGAACCCCTTACTTTTAGAATGGATTTTCCTCGTCGGACGGGAGAAATACGTTCACTTTGCTCCCCTCGTGATTTAACAATAAATATTTCACCTCATTTTAGAGAGTGTCCTGAAAACGTCAGTCTTTCAGTATATCTTAGAAATGTAGCGGTTCTAATGTCAGGCAGCATTCTGGAGTTTCACTTAGAGATCTGGTGTACTGACGAGACTTGTCTTCGTCGGTGCACTCATGAAATTGATGCTCCTGAGTGATTATTCTAACTACTCATCCTAGAATCATGAACGCTTGTGAAAAGGGACGTGGTTCTGTTTAAAGTAACGTCGACCTTATTTCGCGTGGATGCCAACGTTTCTTTCGACTGACCTGCTCGAACATCGTCAATACTTGATTTACCTGTTGTATTTCTTAATAACTAAACTCGTTGAGACCCCCGTAAAGGTCAACACGCACACTGAACTCATACAGAGGTTTTATTGTAGTACAAATTAGTGCGCCTATCAGAACACATGCTAAGTTATCGACTCGTGGCAGTGGGTTCGATATAGTGGGAACGCTACTATTCCTTTTATCGGAATGTAACAGCGAGGGCCTGGAAGAGCTCGAAAATTAAGAAGCTTACTAGCGTAGCTCCCCTGTGGTAAGTCAAAACAACCACTCCTGCCGATACGTGGTGAAAATGTCGGTGTTGTCTCTCTCCGGTGTGAGTCTCAGGAGGTGACGATAGTGTTTGTGTATTTGGTTGTGATCCTTTGGTAATTTTGCATTTGTGTTGAGCTTTGCCTGACCTGCATGTCTTTATTGATGGCCGCACGTGCACTGAAAACTTCCAGTGCAGAATATTACTAATCCTATCTAGTTAGAATCCTATACGTTGTTGACGTTCTTCATTGGTAAATTCTTATACGAGATATTTTGTTCCTTTTATTTGCACACTGTAATGTTCGCCAGTAGCGTTTTTCGTGCTCGTGAAAATTGTTCATTTCTGTCTGTTCGTCTGATTATTTTTTCGTTTCATATAATGTTATGGCGTTCATTTACATTTTTCGATGAAATCGAGTGAAATATAATCGGGTGTTTGTGATGGCTGGGCGTTGCCATCCTCCCACCTACACCTAGCCTCCAGTTACGTTAGTATTAGGTATTCGTGCGAGTGCGTGTTACTGAACTTGTGTAAACATTGCCTCTTGCGCTATTCGTCTCATTGCCAAGCGACCGATCACGAATGTAAGACGCTCTTTCATTTGACCATGAATGAAATGAAGTACCCAGTCGGTTATTTTTTGCGCAGATGCAGGTCAAAATATAATATATGTATAATTTGGTCCTCAGCGAGGCTGCTTCACTAGCTCTACCTGTTGTTTGCAGCCTCTTCGAAACGAAAGACCTTCAGCTTTTTTTGGGCGTCTTCGAAGGCTCACTTCAATATGCCTGGTAATGCGACTTAAACTTCAGTTTAATTCATTATTGGCTACTTTTATTTTACTTGTATTTTCTACGCTCCGTGTGCGCGTTTGGATACTCCCGTGTCCCAGGAGGTATTTTTCCTACTGGTTCGTGTTGTTGGTGTTGCTTGCCACTCGGTTGTATTCAATCGACTCTTTCAGTCACACAATCACGCTGTAGCCCCTGTGTCATTTTCAACAGTGTAACATCATGAAATCAGATGTATCCTTTACTTCGTTTGTATGTACTCTATTGTGGGTTCCTCTTTCGGTGTGACGAATGAACCTCCGAATTTCAGTGGAGTTGTCTTCTGGTGCGGTCAGCAACTCATTTTATAAGTGTGCAAACTTCGCTCTTAGTACGATGTAGTATTATTAATGAAACTTGAGCAATGAAGATAATCTTCCTGGCCCACTTTTGAATTTGTGGCCCTGCAACATTCACCTTGTTCAGAATTCCTTTGTCTCTGATTATGAAGGTGAAACAAATTATATTTTTTTTCTTACGTTTGTGATTTATTTAGTGTATGAACTTTTTTATTTAAGGTATTCAAAAGCATTATTGAAATAAAAATGTCTCAACTTGTTAAGTATAAACGTTTCCAGTTAGCTAAGAATTAAATATCTTTGTTAATGGCCCTTCCAACATATTTCAGAATGTTCCTGTGTCGTGTTTCTTTCCTAATATGCTTGAGAAAATTTTCAATAATATTACCTCTACCTATCCAGTTACGTTCGAAGTTGAAATATTTAG
>VOMN01057221.1:0-14919 GCA_014899125.1 Orchestia grillus | reverse complement strand
CGCTCCATTCGGTTTCTTCGTCATGTAGTGGTCACTACAAATTCTACAGAATTGGTCGTGCGCTCTGAGCTTAGAATGAACTAAACTTAGTAAAAATTAAGGTGGAGCAAGGGTTAACAGTTAACATTTAATCGTAAAATGGGTAATTTAACTTATATTTGAATTCTGTTTATGAATTGGACTCGCTGTTGTAAGCCTAGCATAAGTTTTATAGAAGGTTTTAATAGCAATTACACTCTTTATGGAAAAACGATTATGAACCCATTAAAATCTATTTTTCACTTTGAACCCGGATTTTCTGGCTTGCGAAATATATAAGGAACTTAAGAAGCTAATTTTTTATTGATTTGAGTCATCAAATTAAAAATCATAGTTTGAAACTTTGATGTGATTAGCAGATTTTACTTTAGCATTGTATTTTTCCTGAGTGATTTAAAACCCGTTTGTGACCACATCACAAGTGCAACTTGTTTAGGTGTAAACGTTCTGTTCATTTTTCTATCTTTCATCACGAACTGCGAGCTGCGCAGACTGATTTTCGTGGTACCACGGAGTGCTTCCCTTAGGAAAGGAAGCTTCCCGCCCATTCCTCCCATCACTCACGTATCAGCAAATATAAGGCCCTCAACACCCAATGTTGTCATGCCTGCCAACTCTGCTGGGATAACTAAAGTTCCTTCCTTCCCCCGCCCAGATCACTGTGGGAGATGCTGGTCGTGCCCGAGAACCAGCTCAAGCGGCGCACCTACAACGTCACCGCCATGAGCTTCACTCCGGCAGAGGTCGTCGCCGCCGTCCAGAAGCATTTCCCTGACCTCAAAGTGTCCTACAGACCCGACGACAGACAGCAGATTGGTGAGGTCCCTCGGTGTACAGACCCGACGACAGACAACAGATTGGTGAGGTCCCTCGATGTACAGACCCGACGACAGACAACAGATTGGTGAGGTCCCTCGGTGTACAGACCCCCAAAAAGCTCATCAGAGGTGATGTGGTTTTAAAGTACAGATGTCCCCAACATTGAGCGCCAGATCGGTCCCACCAAACAACCACTCTGCAGTTGTCCCCCAAATAGAGCGGTATGAACTATGTAGAACAAGCATCATATAACACTGAAAATATTTCGTATCTTTAGAAGCAAACACGAAGATAGAGCGGTTGTTTATTGGAATCGATCTAGTACTCTATGCGGAGGACGTCCGTACGCGGGTCGAAGAATGAATTGTAGGGAAATCTTGATGTGTAAGAAAATTAATGTAAATGAACTGAGATTTCATTGCAGACGCTATGGGAAGTCTTTTTCACTTGACGACCCTGTATTCTTGAATTACAGATTATAGATCATTAATTAGTATAAAGCTCCCTATTCACATGAAATGCAATTCAAGGAGAGCAAAGAGAAGGAACAATTTGGCGTGAACTATAGAAAACGAGGAATTTATCCACAAGGTGTGTTCCCACACATAATCCTCTGCGCATAGAACCTGCAAGTGAAGAATGAAGCAAGAGATAGAATGAAACAAGTAAGAGATAGCGAAGATGGAGGGGAAATTGAGAGAAGCAAAGAGGGCACAAACAATAGAAATCCCGAAATTTGTCTATAGCTGAGGTAACCCTACAGAGCCCCTGGGGACGCCAGTTCCCACAACATCCGACAGACCTAACCCTACTGCCACTTCGATGGGTGGGCTCCATGGCGTACTGGTTAGCGTGATGGCCTCGCGGCCGGGACGTTCAGGGTTCAAATCCCGGCTCAGGGGAGGCATTTCACGTAACCAGGGAGTACTTCCCTTGGAAAAGGAAACTAAAACACACATTCCTCACCACACCAGTAGCTGTAAGCCATTGAAACCCCAGCGGTAAAACGTGTTGGAATTAACAAAGGTTCTACCGCAGTGTTCAACTGGGCCGCCTAACGCTTGGGTTCCGCGGAAGGTCCTCAAGAGTTCTGCAAGAAAAATCGAGATAAGAAAATGCACTTTTAAATTCTAATTCAATTTCTCATGCGTAACATTACTAAACACGCACAGTATATTCTCGGTGGTTGTTGTATTTTAATAGAGACATCATCTTATCTACCCTATATTGTTATTAAACCCATGAATAACAAGGTTGTGAAATGGCGTCCTATGCTATGCCTCCTGAGGGACCTTCAATGAGATCTACTTCACATATTTTTCTGGGTGTGGCCGGCGCCTGCAGTAGGAGCAAATGTGTTTGTTTCGTTTTACTGTTGCACTTCTCCTAAATTCACATTTTCGTAAAACCATTGTATATCAGTAAACTATATCAGGGTATATTATAGAATGCATAGTCTCCATTGACTAGACATAGTTTAACTTCTAAGCATAAATCATATCTTCTCCGCTGAATAAATCCAGGACTTGATCAATCTTGAGTAACCTAAGTATAAGTGCATAAAGATATTTGTGCCCGATAAGTGCACGAACCCAAGCCTACATTGCATTTATTCTCCATTAATCTATTTGTTTCTTAACAGCGGACACGTGGCCAAAAGTTTTCGACGACAGCGAAGCCCGGAAAGACTGGGGATGGCGCCACGTCTACGACCTGCCGTCCATGTGCGACGCCATGTTCAAGAAGCTTCGGGCGGCGCCGATTGAGAACAACGCGGTTCCGGCGGGCGATGCCGAGCTCGCGAGGGGCCAGTGAATCCCAAGTCACAGAACTCACGCGTGACATGCTCTTCAGAGGGAAAATTGTGTTTGAGGAAGCTCGAGTGATGTAAGGAAGCTCGTATCCTCAACACAGACTGTGCCCAGAACTTACTTCGATAGAACACTGCGGCGTTAACGAAAAATGTATGCATCGACTTTGCATGTTAAAATTTTGACGTATCTATGATACCGTGTTAATCTACCATGTCTACCTATTACACCTATCGCAATTATACAGTTTTATCATCAATCGGTATCACTGATACATCATGTCATTTGTCCATTTGAGGTCGATTCACACATTTGTCATAATCGCCCTGAATAGCGAGGCAGAATTTATAAAACTTCAAGCTCACAGTCATGGGCTGACAGGAAGCTTCATGGATCCTGTAGAAGCTGCCTTATTTTCGGGGCGCGTTGAAGGCACAAGGAATCTACGGTACAAGTTTCCGTGTCTGGGAGGTAGTGAAGTGTAGAGTTTTATGGGACTATAGCAAGGGCTTTAGCAATAATACTATAATGCAGGGTATTTAGATCGTAGTTATGTTAAAGTAAAAATTTACCGCTCGCTATGAACTATATAGTAAATTATACCTGAAGAGAGTCACTCTAGCACGAGAACTTAGCTCGTTAAGCTTTATAAGCCATAACTCAGGGATCGACAAAGAGCAACACACAAATAATTTTTTGTTCCTTCTTAAAATTAAAGTTAACTTCAACACCGCATCATTAGAAAGAGAGAAGACAACTTTCAAGGGAAAACTTCCTCGCCCCACCCGAACTGGCCGAGCAAGCGATCATCACAGGGCGGGCGGCGCGTCCTGAGGGCGCACTCTCTGGTGCAGGTCTGCACTCTGATCAGGGCAGGAGCTGCAGCAATGGTGGTGGACACTGCAGTAACAGTGATCGTAACTGCAGGAATATTGATAGTAACTGCAGTAACAATGATCATAACTGCAGTGACAGTGACATTAACTGCCGTGACAGTTACATTAACTGCAGTGACGGAGAGTGACTGCAGTGACACTGACGGTAACTGGCTAGCAAGAGAAGACACGCAGAATTCAACAGGAAGACGATGCTTGACAGCCCACAACCTCGGACCCAGCCGGGGATCTGAGACGTGCCACATATTTTGCTGACCTTTTTGTCTACTACCCCATTTATGCGCAATAAAAGTACAAATATTTAAACAATTATTTCATACAGCGTAATTCGTACCTTTCTAAACGCATGATGGTAGCGAGGCGTGAACGCAGGGTGTACTAATAGTGCGCTGAAGACGGTAGGTGACGAACCGAGAATGCAAGTGGGCCAGCGCGTCTCTAACGCTCCTCCGCTGGTTGTCAGTGCAACAACTTGGTATGAGAGAAGAGCACCGCAGGTGTGCTCGTGAGAGGCAGAGAGGCCAATAAGAAGAGCTCTATCCTAAAACAGGCCAGCAGGCACGGCTGTGGCAGTACTGCAGTCGGGTGTGTGAATTATTTTTGTAGGCACCACAAACTCCTTTTCTCTCAGCGCAGGAATACAGTGGCTAATCTAGATAACTTATCTCCTATCACAAACCTCCTCTTTTTGGCGCAAACCTAACTGGTCTTCCACCACAACTTCTTTCTTTAGGTATAAAATGGATAATTTAGACACAAGGGTACACAAGTAATTGCTCACTCTAAAATCATTTTACACTAAACGTCTACCAAGCCAACATAATTTAAACTTCAACAGAACACAAATTCTAGATACCAACGTGAAATTGTAAACAACCCCTGTGAAACAACTTGTACACGGTAATTATAGTATTATTCCCATCAAATTGTATCTAAATTACTTGTAAATTTTTTTTTAGTTTCGAAAAGATAAATCCTTTTGGTTCGTCATGGAATGAGACGGTTAGTCGCTGATGAGCCGCCGTGGCATACAATCATCTAAAGGAGGCCGTCCGAAAGTCAAAGAGTTCTCTGCATATCTACATAAGCGAATAGTTCAGTTCCATTCTCAATAAATATTCTACTGAAATATTCCTGCGCAGGTTAATGCAGCACACTCGCCGGTTGGTTCAATCATTCGTAAGTTTAAGGAATATAGCTCAGCTGTAAACTTACCCAAGTTAGGCGCTCCACGGAAAATAGAGCTTTGGTCTCATCAACTTATGATGAGAAAGAATAAAAATGAGCTCACGATGACTCGAACATAGAGCTAAAAACTGATCTGGAAGACTCCGGGACAGAAGTGAGAGGAAGAACCATCAGTAGAGAACTTCACAGCAAAAATATGGACTGTTTTGCACCCCGTGCAGCGCCAACGATGTGCAAACTCTCCTTTGAAAGTTGTCAAGCTTTACACAAGAACACTTGGAGAACGTACATACACTTTGGTAGACTGTTATTTGGTGTGATGAAACCAAGATTGAATTGTTTGATCGTAACTCCGCTCGTTATGTGAGGACACTAGAAACAGTCAATGGAAGAGGTAGTACCGTCACAACTGTGAAGCAGGGAGGTAGCAGTATTATGGTGTGGGGTTGTATCACAACACATCGCACTGGTGCACTTCATGTCATTCATGGGAAGATGGATAGGGCCATGTACTGTCAAATAATGGAGAAAAATATCATTCAAAATGCGAAATGTTTGTTTCAAAAACGCAAACGAGCGTTCCAGCAAGATAAAGACCATAAACCCAGGGCAAACTTTACACTGAAATGGTTTATGATAAACAAAATCAATGTTCCCCCTTGGGCAAGCCAATCCCCGGACCTCAATTGTATTGAACATCTTTGGGAACACTGAAGAAGTTTATCAGAGAAATCTGACGAATCTTGAAGAACTGAAGAAAATATGCGTTGAAGGATGGTCTCGTATCACCGTTAAGCTAATGGAAGCTTAATTTCATCATATGAAAACAGTCTCCGAGAGGTAATTGCTGACAAAAGTTTCGCAACTGAATGTTAAACATAAGCAACTGTTTGGAATACTTTTGTCCGGCATCATGTACGTTTCTCGTGTGTATGTACATAAAACCATATACCTGCATGTGGAAAAATTTTAATATTGTCGCACACTATTATGAAAAGTATATTCCGTGAGTCTTACGAACGTTGGCTAGCTAGACGTTTCATAAAAACTCAATCTCATGTTCAATTACTTCTTTCCACTCATTGTAATGTCTTTCATCGCAAACACTACTTGTTTTAAGCAAAAGCTAATTAATCTTCCACCACACAAAATCCCTTTTCCAAGAACAAATGGAGCTTTTCTTCCGCCACAACTCTTTTTTCAGATATAAAGTCAGGGGATAGTCTCGGTAACTGAACTTTGATCACAAACCCTCCTTTGTAGGCACAAACCTAACGGAGCCCCATCAGAGACCCCGTTTTTCTCAAGGCATGGAGGCGTGAGAAGAGGGCAACGTCAGTAACGGTATACGCAAATTCAAGTAAAAAGTCTTAATATTTATTTTTTATACAAAATCCGTACAATATGTACATCATTTAACGAATAAGACCTCTGAGACAATAAAGGAAGAGCTTGTCATAATAATCCCAAAAAAAAGTTCTAACATAATAAATGGGTGTTGAAGACTCTCAAGCATGCAGTGAAATAAAATGATGTAATACATCATTACCATTGTGGCACAATCAGTGATGAGGTGCGCAAGGGAGTAAATTATGGAAAACATTAATGCGAACAACCGCTTCCCATAACCAGTAGGTACCATTGGAGACGCGAGGTCCTCAGGATTCCTGTGAAAAATTAAGCCTCGAAAACTCGTGCACAAAAGCAGGGGCACCGCCACCATGTCCCAAATGAGAAACTTGAGTCCAACAGAGTCGACATACAGTACGACTGCTTGGTTTCTAAGGCCTTCTAATTGCTGGCCGGGTGCAGGAGTGTCGTGAGGAATGTTGGGCTTAAGCTCCATTGCCTAAGCGAGGCACTCCTTAACCACAGGAAAATCCATCAGTGGTACGCCGAGGATAGAACCCGGGACCTCTTCGCCTAAGTTGAGGGCGTTACCCACTGCGCTGCATACGAAGCAGGAAGGAAAGACAATAAAAAACGCTAGAAATAAAAATATCTCCAAGTGCAGTTGTGCCTTGGTGCAATATTAACAAAAGAATGAGAACTCACAACAGATGGCACAAACAATAGCTGGAGTTTGGTATTCAGTAGCAAACAGTTTCCACAGAATACCGTACCACGTTAGGTGGTATTGAAAATATGACGGTAAATTAATAGCTAACACAAGACAGGTAACTCTCACGTTGATTGACACAAGCGAACATTGCTTGAAATTTCATCACAGCTCAATGACGTAAACAGCACGCAACGCTAGGATTAAGGCATGTACAGATAAATGCAAGCATTTAGTGCTGCACGCACTCCCAGAAAGGATCATCTTTGAAGGCGTCATTCGCAGGACCAATCAAACAGGCTCCTTCGATGTGAGAGTCAAGCAGGTGTGTCCTGGCAACCCGCGTGATGTCTTGTGCATCAGTGTCGAGCACGCTGGCTCTGTGATGCTCGAACATGTCGTCAGAGATGTGCGCCAAGAAATTCCTAATACCTCGAGACCCGGGTCCGACGGGCGCGTCGATGCTCTGGAACACTCCGAGTTTGGCTTCATCGATGTCACGTTGGGCGAAGTCGCCTCTAAGGACCCAATCGAGGGCCCGGTTGAAAGCCTCAAAGGTTTGCGTGGAATTAGGATCCCGGTAGCTGTAGAATGACACAGGACCCCCGGGCGATACGGACGCTCCACCTCCGTAGGCACCTCCCTTTTCTCTAATTTCCCGGTGCAAGAACGGGAACATGAGGCGACCAAGCACACGCAGAGGACCAGCGTCAGGGTGTCGGTATGGGACTCCCGCCACCGCCCGCGACGCGTAATTCACAGGGAATGGGAACACGTGGTGAGTGCGCCGAGTCTGAGGAGTGAACTGAGATTCATCAAGAGGAGGATGGGTTTCGTAGGTCTGGGGCGTACCACCAAGATTATCCAAAAAGATTTCCAGTTCCTTTAACGTTGAATCCATGTGTTCTGGCGACGAGTTGACAGCGACGCGCATGCACTTCTTTCCTAGGAGCACAAACGCGAGCTGAGAAAGTTTGATCAGAATGGGTTTGAGGTCATTTGCTTCAGAGAGCTTCTTGAGCTGATCCACATAGGTCAGGCCGGACCACTGCTCCCTCACGGCCCCGTAAGGACTCACGCTGGAGCTGGCAGCTTGCATGGCATAGGAGTGGCCACCGTGTATAACGCTGTTAGATTTTTCAGTAGCGATCATCTTTACAAGTGTAGAAAACCTAGGCAAATCCCTCATATTTACTTCAGTGATTATTTTTTCCCAGAGATTGAACATGTGAGACACATTTTTTTGGAGACAATAGGAGGAAAATAAGACTCCTCTTTCAATGGAATAATTCTGGACGTGTTGCTGCAAATGAGGACTGACACTCAGACCTCCTGTGGTGAGTTCGACTTTCTGGTCAAACTCCCGGAAATCAAGCCCACCGGCGCCCATCTTGGTGAGCACGGAGCACAGCAGCGGCACGTACGGCACCAGGTCGGGGGGTAAGGTCTGAACGTCAAGCACAGCATGGAAGTAGGTGATGCCATTTGTGGACTGAGGTGAGGCTTGCACAGGCACACCGTCAGAAAAGCGCATGTGCGACAGAGGCACCCTGTCAATGGTTCTGCAGATATCCTGTGGACGAAGAGTAGGGAGGCAGCTCAAGTCTTCTGTCTCTTGCTGCTTCTCCGCTAACTTCAAGCCTAAGTCATAAATTTTCTGCCGATCCTCGTCAGAGAGGGCGTCTACGTGTGACCTAAGCAATGCAACTTCTTTCTCTTTCAAGGTCTCTTCGAAAGATGCTATCGGCGACATGTGAAGGGTATACTTGTGTTTATTTTTGATGAAATATTGATTGACTTTATCCTGCAAGTATCTAGGATTTTCTTCTAAGGACTTTTTAAACTCATCAATAGCTTGGTTAATGGCCAAAGACTTTACAGGGTCTCCATCTTGATTCCAAAAAGGAGCAAGATTCATTGCCAGGCCTACACCAAAGCCTGGTGTTTGGTGCTTCAATGCCAATTCAATGCCGTGCAAGATTGCCTCAATTCTCTCCTTTGGAAAACCTTCTTTTTTGACGCGCTCGAATGTATTTTCAATTTCCGTGAGAATACCTTCAGCTTTTCCGTCCTTAACGCCCTGTAGGCCGATGGTGAAGCTCGTGTTGCGCGTGTGGCCGCAGAAGCCTGTGGCAGGGGAGAAGCCGCTGCCGTGCAGTGGCTCCAGGAGAGACTTGTAGAAAGGAGCGTTGGGTCCTCCAACCAGCAGCTCGCCAAGGATGCTCAGCGTGAAGCACTCGGAGATGTCAGTGACGTCGGCCAGGCGGTATGATATGGCAACACTTTTTTGCGCGTCTGCAGGCGCCAGGGAGTCAAAGCCACAGTGAATGTGGTCACTCTGAGGCTTCGTCCAGATGGGTTCATCGGGAACTTCCGTGTGGGGTTCAATTTTGGTGAAGTGACGCAAGTAATTCTCATTGATGAACGCAAGGTGATCTTCAAGGTTCTGATTACCGTATGTATAAATCCGACAGTTGCTTGGGTGATAATGATACGAGTGAAATTTCTTGAGCTGGTACCACGAGAGGCTTGGAATGTCCAAGGGATTGCCTCCGGATACTACACCGTAAGTGTGTGAGGGCAGTAAGCCATTTTGGAGCTTCTGCATGAATATATTTTGAGAGTCGGCAAACACACCCTTCATTTCATTGAACACGACACCTTTAAACTCAATCGGCGAATTTTTATTCTTGGGATCCGCGTGTTCAAGCCTCCACCCTTCCTGGCAGAAATCCAACTCCGAGAGGTTGGGCTTAAAAACAGCATCCAAATAAATAGACATAAGGTTCCTAAAATCAGTCGGATTTTGCGTTGAGAAGGGGTAAATGGTGTAGTCGCTTCCTGTCATGGCATTCATGAACGTGGACAATGAACGGTTGAGCATCTTGAAGAAAGGATCTCGCACTGGATACTTTTCGCTACCACACAGCACTGTGTGCTCCAAGATGTGCGGAACGCCGGTGGAATCGAGGGGCGTCGTCCGGAAGCCAATACAGAAAGCGTTGTTGGGGTCGTCCTTGGCGATGTGGAGGTAGTCGGCCGCGGTGCTCATGTGCTGCAGGCGTACGGCTGTCAGCTGCAGCTCCGTCAGCTCCTGTACCTGCAGCACTCGGAACCCGTGCAGCTCGCTGCCCACACTGGCCAAGCTGCGCACGGCCTCGCCTGGGCAAACCAAACTTCAGCAGTGAGGTAACAAAAGATATACAATTTTGCTTATTCACACGAGCTGCTCAACTCGGACTACTGAATGGAGATGACACATAATCAAGATAAGACGTATTTTTTTGGTGGAAGAAACCTTTCAATTAGTTCACCACATTAGTAAATGTGGTAAAGGGAACAGTGAATTTTCACCATTTCCTTAACCATGTTTTACTATGAGGGTCATACAACATATCTGGAAGTACATTCACAAAACTTTTTGCATTTAAGAATGAAATGTTTTTTCTGTTATTTCTGATATAGAAGTAGCTCCTACACATTTCTCTTACCTGCATAAATTGCTGCACATACTAGTGCATGAGGTACACATATTGGCAGGCTTCACAGATCTTACAGTCCCGCTCCACATAGAGCACTGGGTTGGTTCTAGCAAACAACCTCTTTACTTTCCTATTTCCTTCATATAACTTGTTTCCTAGGTCACAAATATGTTCCATGGTATTTGATAGTTCTTCTGGTTCAAATTGCCTCACATGGGGAAGGCTGTAGAGCAATTATTTGCTGGAACCAATCTGGAGCTCAATGCAGAGGGAGACTGACTTGCCTCAGCTCTGTTACTTCTGGGTCAGTATACTCTATGATAGTTACTGGCTTCAAGAGAAAAAATGCACCATGTGTTTAATGAGACATCTATTTAAAATAAAGGTGCACCTAATGTATATTTTGTTTTTGCTCCATTATGATAAAGAGGTCAAAGCAAGCTTGAAGAACATACATGTATGTATCTACAAAGACAAATAGTTTTGAAATAAATTTATTATCATTATTGTCCTACGAGTGGGACAGTACAGTACTTCCATTGCAGTACAGCAACAAGACCTTTCTTCCCATTCCACAAAACCACCTACTTGACCCTCAGTAAGAACTTTTACACTCCACCCCTTCTAATATAGGAGCTCAAAGGATAATTACCATGCTATACTTCCTGATTAATATCAATTACAGAAAAGCAATATAGGTCTATACTGCATTTTACCATTGATAATGATAGCAACAAAACAGAAACATCCAGAGCTAACTCACCAGCCTGACACTGCGTGGAATAGGGGGCAGCAGAACCCCAGTAGCGTGGCAGCCTGCACTGCATCCTTGAGGTGCGTGCTGCAGACAGAGCCCGCATTGCAGCTCGTAGTTGTGTCACAAGGGGCATGACTCGAGTGACCAAGTCACCTCACAACACTTCCTTGTTTCTGAAATGTAACAAAGTAGGTAGTATTTGCTTACTTCAGGTAGCAAACTAAGCTGCCATTTCAGCACATTAGTCACAGTGACAATCAGTAAAATCTTTTTCTAGAACATGTTTCAAGCCAAGAGTTCTTTAAGGTTAGGTAATTCACTTGAAGCCCAATGTTTCTGGTTTGAAGAGAGTAGGATATTTTTTTAGAAATTAATAAAATAAAACTAGCAATTAGAAGCAGTTACATATGAAACTCTTTTAGTTGCAACAATGAAATAGTCATTACCTAACATCCATAAGGATTAACTAAAGAAGAAACATCTAAATAAAAAATAAACAGTGATTGCTTGACATCTAACATTGAAGAAAATTATATTTAACTTGTCCTATAAAGTCAAACGTCAAATTTTGAGAAATTTCACTCATATAAACATTTCTTATCATGTTCCTTACAGAGATTATTCAAAATAGCAGCCTGTTTAGACTATATATTAATGAGAAAATTTCACAAGTTATTCTGGAGAGGGCCATTCAGCTTTCAATTTGATAAATCATGAGAAAAGAAGCATACAGACACACTGAAATCAGTTCAACAAAACATCTAAAGTGAGATAATTCACCCAGACCAAAGCAGGAACCAAGGTCAAAACAAAATCCAAATATTATATTTTAGTTTTACTATCAATCTCAAGAATGAAGTGAAAAGGAATATTTAGGATGGAGATAAGGAAACCAAAGGTAGTATTTTTTCAACTTCCCCACTGAGCAGGCAGAAGCCCCAGCTGGCACAATGGGCTGCTTTCAGAAAATTTATCCCCTACATTTAGGAAATAAGATGTGATAACAGCAAAAAAACTTGGTAAAATTATCACAGATTGACTTTCAATCCAGAACTTGTACTTCATCATAGTTTCCGGATTAGCTGCTAAGAAATTAACTTGAAATAGATAGGTCCAACACTTTTTATTTGAGCTGCAATTGTTACTGCAAGCCATGGGATTTTCAGATACTGAGGGTCATACAATTTCAAAAGCTTATACAATAAAAATATATTAGAAAATTGGGGATAAAACTGCCCTTGGGTAATTTAGTCTTAGGATTAGATGCACAAATTATTCAACTTGCTTAAACTTGACACTGTCAGTAGAGTATGGCAAAAATATAATTTAGGTTATTAGGCACAATACAATATAAAAATATACATTCATTAACACTTCATTACAAATAATATAATCAAACACAATCAGCAGCAAATTTTAAAGAAAAAATTCTAATCCATGTAAGGCTGATTAGATGTAGAAGGTAGTAAACCTGTAATGAAACCTTATGTTAAATAGACAACTAACAATTTACTAAAAAATTTAACTATGAACAAAATATAACAAATCATAACAAAATCTTAAATTTTTAAACATCAATCTTACCAATAATGACTTGTGTAAGCAGAATTCTTTCACTAGCTATTGAAAATATCCAAACTTCTGCACAAAATAGGATACAACACTAGTGGAATCTGAAACATAAAAAATCTTTAAATTAACAACATACTTTTATTGTTCATTGGGCAAAATTCTCATCATTATTTCTTATAAAATCTTTTATACTGAACAGTAAAGTCTAGCTTATTGGGGGTAGCCATTCTTGTATAATTTTTGCTTTATAAATACTCACTTATTAGAAAATAACTAAAAACTACAGTGCATCTCAGTAATATACAGTTGTACTGTATATTATTGAAATATGTTAAATTTCTGCAATCAGGTTGTTACTACTACCTGTAAATTTATCAGTTAAATTATAGAGGAAAATGTTGATTTTGGAATTTAATAAAAAATTTAAGAAAATCAATGCATATCATCAGACATTAAGTTGACTAAAGCTACTTTATTACATTAATCTATTACTTTGAATTAGATTCTGTTGATATTTACTTTGCTATGGCCAACTTTATAGAGCATCATATTTGTTGTACAGCCTTTTTTCCAAAGTCATAGGATAGGAACTATTTATCCAAGGGGCAGAAACCTATTATAAAAAAGTTTTGATGCATAGAAAATGTTATATTGAGAGGTATCCAAACTGTTTCTGTACCAATACATAAAAAAAGCACAAACTTTAGAAAATATGAGCCACATTGTATAATTCTATCACATTGCATTATATTGCATTATGTCAATCGAAGAAAACAAACTTTTTCTACCCAAACCTAACCTTTTGTGACATAACCCTAATGTAACTGGGAAGAAGCACGGGAGTGCAAGATAAGTTGTAAATTATATACTAATTTTTCATCAATTTATCTTATCATAAGCCTATTGATAATAAGTTTCTGCCACTCGAGAAAGAAATTCCTATCGAATGACACTAAAATGACGGCTGAATGATAACAGGACGCTCTGTGCAGTTAGCAGCAGAGGTGCAAATATTAACCTTGGATTCAATAATGCATTAGTTATGCACTCAATTTTCAAGTGAGGAGGTCCGGGTTCGACTCGTGGCCTCCTTCTTACTTGCCTACAATATTCTCGGTTCAAATCCTAGGTCGATTTTTTGGGGAATCGAGGATGCTTCCCTCTTGAAACGAAGCTTAAGCCCCACATTTCTCATATCCCTCATTTTATGCGTCCTATCAATACTTATTAGGCATTGAAGACTAAATATTGTACTGCATGTTGGCTAAGATCGAATGAATAATTTCTTTCACTAAAATGACGAATTTACCGACTAATTTATCGTAACATTAGGACGGATAAAAATCTCAACAATTGCGATTTACGTCATCAATTTTTTTGCAATGCAAACATATGCTTACTTTGTGCACTAGCTCAAGAAATAACTAAATACGCACTTTTACCGTGTACCCGGCGACACGAGCATGCTGATGAGACTGCTAATGATTTTCCAAGCACGCGGAAGAGGCAGAATTACATAAGGTTTACCGCGCACATAACCCCAGTTGGTTTTTTATTTGAGTTACCAAAATTTGATTGACATTGTTAACGTTAAGCTTTCAACAATGAACCTTTAAAGTGAGCTAATATTCATAACTTATGTTCCATAATTTTATATATGAGTTCTTAGATTTGCTTTTAGTATGTAGCATGCGGTAGCATGACATTCCTAGCCAGGCGATTTTGAAGTTAAGTTACTGAAAAGTGATCGATAACGTAATACTAAAATTCTCGAATTCAATCCACTATCAAAGTTTTCTAAAAATTCAGACGATATTTTTGGACGGTATTCTACATTAATTTAAGTTTGCTCAAAATATTTCATTAGAAAATTATTTTTGATTATTTTACAAGCAAGTCGGAGTTAGATCTTGGGTTAGGAACCATTTGCACGCGATGACGTCATTCCACCTCCGACGCCATCTTGGCATTTGGACGGTGAACTTCATGACAGTTTTAAGTTGGGTTTGTTCAGGTGTACGTTCGTTTAGGTCTGGTTGGGATAATGGAAACACCGGGGTCTTTTTGGCACTTAACTCGTACATTTGCGTTTTGAAGATTTGGGTCTGATCCCGTGGTTAGCGTTCTTCGTGGTGCATGATGGTATGGTAGCTTCGTGTGTGGGTATTTATTTTATAGCTTCGACGCAGGATAGAGAGCTTCAGTACTCTAGGGAGGACTTCGAAGGAAGCCAGTAGGGAGCGTTGCTTGCTTAGAAGTCGTGCGACGACGATGAGAAGAAATACGAAGATACGAA
>VOMN01057200.1:0-14797 GCA_014899125.1 Orchestia grillus | reverse complement strand
GTTTTGGAGTTGGGGGGTTGTGGGGCTCTGAGGTTGTGGGGGTTGTGGGTTGTGGGGTTGTTGCTGATGGTGATGGGGTTGCAAACGTTGTAGGCGTTGTGAAGTCATTGTTTAATTTTCGATGAAGCGGCAGAATTCAAGGGTGAATCGAATAATAAGATTCTGCAGGAAGCAGCTAACATGTTCTCTAACATGTTTTCCAAAGTTCCCTAACATGTGTTCTAACTTGTTCTCCAAATTTCTCTAACATAGTCTCTAACATGCTCTCCAAACACGTTTTCCCATGTTCTCCACATGTGTCTAGAACTGTTCTCCCCTGTTTTTTAACATGCTCTCAACATGTCAAGTGATTACGCAGCTGTGAAACGGTAGGAAGGTGCGGCAGTTTTTTAAAATATATATTTCATGAATGGAATCCTGCAAGGAACATTGGCTCACACAAGCGACGTCAACATCGGTATTCAATGGGTTAAAAAATGAGTGATAATAGATTTTAAAAATAGTTTCGAAAATAGGGTCAACAATAGGTCGAAAAATAGGTTCAAAACTTGACTGAAAATATATGTTAAAAACACGTTAAAAATAGGTTACAATTTATGTAAAAGATAGGTTAGAAAGTCTCTAAGCCCTATTTAAAGCGATAAGACTTCAATTTTGCCCAAAGTAATGGCAGTAAAGTAGTACATCAGCCTATGGTGCCTATCAAAATATTTGTGTAGAATATTTGTTATTGAGGCAGGAGGGCAGGGGGCAAGGAGAGGTCTGGAGAGGCTGGAGGACGATGCTGTGGACTTTGTTGGACCTAAACTTACTTAAAATGGGGAGCTTTTTCTTTTAAAATATTGGTGAGGCCTTGGGAGAGACGTTCAATTAGCGCTGGGAGAAGTTTTCCTTTGCTCAATTTTTCGAATCGCAGAACTGGGACATCAAATTCGGACCCCGAGTTATTTACTTCAGAATGGTTCGGGTTCAGTGAATACTGAATGGTTCGGGTTCAGTGAATACTGAATGATTCGGGTTCAGTGAATGCTGAATGGTTCGGGTTCATCGAGTACTGAATGGTTCGGGTTCATTGAGTACTGAATGGTTCGGGCTCATCAAATACTGAATGGTTCGGGTTCATCGAGTGCTGAATGGTTCGGGTTCATCGAATAAGAACGGTTCAGGCTCTTCAAGTACCTGATGACATATCACCTTTTCCCCAATTCGTTTGATTTCAAAACCACGTCCCTGAATTACTACTTCCGAGCTCGCCATTTGCCAAGCACGAAGAGTTTCTGCCCAGGCAGCTGCCTGACTCCTTCGCGCAAATAACTTTACTCCATAAAATGTGCTTCTGAAATGATTGTATGTTATTAGAACTTGACTGTACATGGTCCGTTTTAATAGCACTTGACTGTACTTGGTCTGGTTTACTAGGACTTGACTCTACTTGGTCTGGTTTACTAGGACTTGACTCTACTTAGACTGGTTTACCAGCACTTGACTGCACGCGGTCCATTTTATTAGCACTTGACTGCACGCGGTCCATTTTATTAGCACTTGACTGTACCGGGTCTGTTTTACTAGCACTTGACTGTACAGGATCCTGTTTAATAATACCTGACTGTCCAGGGTCTATTTTACTTTGTGTTTACGGCTTTAGTGCTTAGGTAGACGATTTTTTCGTATCTGTGCTCCTTATCTACGTATCTATTCATCTATAGGCCAGAGCATTTTTCCTCCACAGGGAGGCAGCTCACCACAAGCAAGGATCACAACGGGTTTCCACCTCAGTTTCCATTTCCATAAAAGTTTCCAAATTCGTCAATGAACATCGTTTGTGACTTTTAAAATTGGTCATGTTCAATTGCAGCGATCGTTCGGGACACAGTCGTAATGAAATATAGCTGTGTTTAATAATTAAGATAGGGGTGACAGAGGTCTTTCGACAGAAAAAAACAGCCGTTACGACAAGAGGAAAAGCCCTAGGATCAAAGGAAAAGGCCCTAGGACCAAAAGGAAAAGGCCCTAGGACAAAAGGAAAAGGCCTTAGGACACAAGGAAAAGGCCTTAGGTCAAAACCCACCTTAAGACAAGAAAAAGGCTTAAGAATATAAGAAAAAGGCCTTATGATAAACACCGACGTAGAACCTAAGGACCCATCTATTTTTCCTACACGTGTTGCTTCACAGGACAATGCCGGGCTCCAGTTCAGGTTAATGGTCTCCCATGCCACATTCGGGCCTACCATCCGCTGAAAAAAACGAACAGCTTTTACGAAAGCACGCGCACAAGTGGAAAATGGACGTTGCGGTCTCGTTTTGTCCACAGACCGCTTTGGAAGGACGATTTCAACTTCATTGATGATTACTTGGGGATATTCTCTATTTTTTAATATAGCCTGAGGTTGAGGCGGTATACTAAGATTCAAACCACTTTGCAAGGATGACTTTAGCGTCACGCGAAACCATCTGAAGGGGCTGACTGCTCCTTGCCCTTATCGCAAATATTGTACGCAGGTTGAACCAACTTTGATGACTTTAACTTCGAGCCACTTCGAGTGGTTCTGTGGCTGCGTACCTTTGGTTGGCGATATTCTACTCAACTTGTTTTGGAAGGATAACTTTATCATCGATACGAGTGCGTGAAACGGTTTTCAAACGTAACCTTGCTTGCAGATATTCTAAGGCTCAAACTCTTCTGGAAAAGCCATTAAAATTTTACAGAAGACTACTTGAACTAATAATTTCAACGTCTCCTTGGTTGCATATATTATTCTAAAGTTCAACCCACTTTGGAAGGACCTCTTCAAATTCACTGTTGGTTACTTGAATTGGTCCTTTAAACTGGTTACTTGAACTGGTCCTTTGAACTGGTTACTTGAACTGGTCCTTTGAACTGGTTACTTGAATTGGTCCTTTGAACTGGTCCTTTGAACTGGTTACTTGAATTGATCCTTTGAATTGGCTACTTGAACTGGTCCTTTGAACGCCCCCCTGGTTCCAGATACTCTCCCGGGACTCAGTAACAGTATCAGTGGACGCGGTCGTATATTACCGCGTTTCCGACTCCATCATGGCTGAGACCAACGTCGAAGACTACAGGTAATTACTGCCATGTGCTGAAAAAAAACACAAGCTCCATTTCACGATGTCATTTACCATGGGGGTCCAGAGACGACTAGGAGAAGGCTTGTCAACAGTTTGCATCGTCAGTTATTTTGAGAATTTTGGATGCCGTAAGAATTTGGATGAATGATACTACCCATGGTGGAATTAGCGTCCTGTAATTGTTATTTTGCCGACGAAGATTTTTTGGTGGGATGTTAACTCTGAAGTTAAAAGAATTGAAAAGGAATTTACCGCAGCCAAGGAATTTCCTGAAGAATCTCTTAATTAATTTACCGTCCAATCCAAAGGCATCGTCTTACAGGCCGTGATGAGTCGATCCTCTGAAACAAAAGTAAAATTCTGATGAAGCCAAAATAAAAATCATAAACACAGAATTCTGACTCCATACATTAACAGAATTGACCAAATGAACTCCTTAACACTTTGCCTCCGGAGTGGGTCATATATGGTACACGCGATAATCTAACCTAACCTAATGTAATTAAAGCATTATCATGTACAAATATAACTTTTCAAGCTTTCGTCATATTTGTGCGCATCAATCGAATAAACTAGCTCTGATTAGAAAGAAAATTAATAGGGTAACCAAATTTGTGAAACCAAAATTTTTCAATTTTAAATTCATAGTAGAGATATTTGTCGGCATGTAATTTTACCTGTGTGGAGAATCGTAGTCAAAGTGTTAAGCAACTATTTAGAGTTTGGAAAGCTTTCAAAGGCCAGGTAGAAGCTCGCGTACATGGCTTCAAACAATGAACGTTTCATAATGTCAATGTGACGCTTTTTATCCTCCAATAATAAGCCATCCAACCATCACTTATGGTTTCCCCGCAAAATCAACACTCGTTTTCTCTTGCGTAGGTTTTTATAACCTTTGCACTGCGTATCACGTATACGTCCTTAGCCTGAGACAGGTAGTGGTAGGAGTAATTGCTTGTTTTTTTTTGCTGATAAGAATACTTATTTTTCAGTTTGTGAAGGTGGACTATTAGATGTTAGGCCTTGTTGAGAATTCGATGGGTCAAATTTACATTGTCCCAAAGAACGTGTTGAGTATTCAATTCAGATTAGACTTTTATAGAGACTGGGGATGTGGAAGAAGGTAGGGGTCAACTCAAAGAGATAGATTCATTAAGGTCAACTAATAGAGATGCTGTACGGTACATGTCTGACTAAACAAACGCACAAATACACAACAAAAACCAACACACACAGCAGACTGTGTGTGCAAACCACACTTGTTTAACTTGCTCTAAGTGTATGAGTTTATTTAATTAGAACTTGACTGTACAGGGTCCGTTTTACTAGCACTTGACTGCACTGGGTCTGTTTTACTAACAGTGGACTGATTGTACGTGAATCTGTTTTACAAACACTTGATGGTATTTTGTTAATACTTGACTGTACCAGAGTCTGTTTTACCAACGCTTCACTGTACCTGAGTCTGTTTTACTAACGCTTGACTGTACCTGAGTCTGTTTTACTAACGTTTGACCATACCTGAGTCCGTTTTATTGAGACTTAACGGCACAAAGGTTTCTTTCAAACAACGATGTAACACTCTGATTCATAATTTGAAACTTTTAATAACCGAACTGAATAATTTATATCTACTTTTGCACGATGATTTGCATTTTGAAATTTTTTCGACTGTTTTCCGCATTGACTTTAGCCGCTGCTTCTTCTGCCTGAATTCTATTTGTTCTTTTTATGCCTGGATTCTATATTTATGCATCAATTCATCAGACAGATGTTACCTGGATTCTATACTTATGCATCAAGCAGATGTTGCCTGGATTATATATTTATGCATCAAGCAGATGTTGCCTGTATTCTATATTTCTGCATCAAACAAATGTTGCCTGGATTCTATATTTATGCATCAAATTGAACGAGAATAGTGTTTACACATTCTATGTGAGCATTGTATAACATGAATGGATATACACACCTGATAACCAAACAGCGTAAAACCTGAACTGTAAGCTGAACTGACCATCTCAAGCGTGATCTGTTATGCTTCATAGAGTATAGCATTCATGCATAGATTATAGTGTTTACGGCTCTGTGTGAAATGTGCCGCGTCATTTAAATGGTCTGTGTGTATTGTGTTTTTTATCGATGCTTCCATGGAAATACATAGCGTTGTAGCAAACACCTGTGGGTGCGCTACGAGGGTTTGAATGATGAATTTTTCGTTAAATTATTTTAATTTTTGTTCAGTCAGGGATCATTGGTTAGTTAGTGCTTAGCATAGATAAAAATTAATTTAGTCTTTTCATTTTGTTTATGAGTTTAACGGGATTCTCGCGAGTGTCGACAGTGTTTCAAAGGGATTTCCACTACAATTTTAAGGCAGCCGGTAGGATTACATAGAGAATGAAAGGTTAATTCGACGGGGGTAAATCAAAGGTTTGTCCAACGAGGTTCTTTCGAGAATCAGCGGTTATTCAGCGGGTATTCCGCTAGAATCAAAGGTTAATTCGACGGGAATATCAAAGGTTTGTCTAATGAGCTTCTCGCGAGAATTATTGTTTGATTCAACGATATTCCCGTTATACATGTCAAGTGCTGAGCGATATATCGTTAAAAAATGTTGTGTAATACAGAACTGAGTTCATATATCTTCGTAGAGTAAGAACTCATACGATTAGCATTGAAATTAATTCTCGTGCGAAGGGTCCGATCATATTCAAATCATGACCTACTTGATAACAATTTGATGTAAGCGATAACAATTTGATGTAAGCGATAACAATTTGATGCAAGCGATAACAATTTGATGCAAGCGATAACAATTTGACGTAGGCGATAACAATTTGATGTAAGCGATAACAATTTGATGCACGCGATAACAATTTGATGAACGCGATAACATCTAAGTCCCTACAAAAAAGAGCGTTCACTAGCATCTTGCCAATAAAATTGATCGCATTTGAGCAATTATCAAAAGGAAAGGCCTATGTATAGCACCCTTATGTGTTATTAGAATGTCCTCTAACGTAATGCCCTAAAGGAATATATCGTCCTGTGTATGATATGCCCTATAAGAATATAATGTCCTGTATAGGATATAATATCCTGTGTAGGATATGTCCTGTGTAGGATATGTCCTGTGTATGATATGTCCTGTATAGGATATAATATCCTGTGTATGATATGACCTGTGTAGGATATAATGTCCTGGCTTGAAACGGTCGCATAGGAACAGCATAGGAACCTGTATTCAACACAAACCTCAATTCAATAATTCAAAAGTTTAGGCAGTAGTTCAATTACTGAATCGGTAATAAGATTATCAAATCAAAAGTACACGCATTAATTCAATGATCCAAACATATAGTGAAAAGTTGGAACCCTTCACTGATTATTCGAATATGTAATTAAGTTTACAATAACTTACTTAGTATAAAGCACCAATATTTATTTAACGATATAAACATATAAACTATTCAAAAACTAAATGAATATTTAGTCAATTGTACAAATACCTAGTCATAATTCGAAATATCTAGGCAAAAGAAAATAGATGTGTGATAATTAGAAGATATTTTTAGGGACCCAAAGTGAAAAGGCTCATAGCTTGAATAGATTTTAACTGTGCCAGAGGAATTGTCTATGTTAAAAAATAACGTGTCGTATAACTCGAAAGTTTGAACGTATATTTTTTGCTGATGGTATTTAATTTACTTGAAAAGAAAGTTTGAAAAAAAGGTTAATACATTCTTTTGCTCTTGATTTTCTCTATAATTTGTAATGAACGCCTACTTTACTTTATCACTGTGTGCTGAAGGTCTATTTTACATTCTGCTGTGCCTTGAAGGTGTATTTTACATTCTGCTGTGTTTTGTTGGCTTACTTGTATTCCACTGTGTCTTGAAGGTCTATTTTACATTCCACTGAATCTTGATGGTCTATTTTACATTCTGCTTTGTCTTGATGGTCTATTTTGTATTCTACTGTGTTTTGATGGTCTATTTTGTATTCCACTGTGTCTTGAAGGTCTATTTCACATTTCACTGAGTCTTGATGGTCTATTCTACATTCTGCTGTGTCTTGATGGTCTATTTCACATTCCACTGTGCCCTGAAGGTCTTTTTTACATTCTATTGAGTGCTGGAGGGGTATTCTAAATAAACAAGTCTTAAAGATATATTTTACATTCAAAATGTATCATGGAGACCTTTTTTCCATTCTGTTCATCACTGGAGGGGCTATCCTACATTACATGGTTTCCAGAAATTCTCCTGTACTGGAAACGATCATCTTGAAGGTCTTCATATTATCCTTCACGTCTCACGTCTCATATATAACATTGAGATGTTATCTGATGCCTCAGATATAATGTTCCATTTAGCAAACATCTCGTTCTGGGTTGCATGTCATTAGGAGCTAGGAGACCGGGCCTGCGTCAGACCAGAGTTTCGTACCAACAATCGCACAAACAATCGTACAATCGTACAACCATACAACCAAACAATCGTACAATCGTACAACTATACAACCAAACAATAGTGTAAACAAGCGTACAAACACGCGTACAAACACGCGTACAAACAAGCGTACAAACAAGCGTACAAACAAGCGTACAAACAATCGTATAAACAATGGAATGCAAGAAATTCATCCATGCCGAGCCATAGTCCGCTCTCCAGGAGGGGGGGCATTTTCTGGCGCTGGCGTCTGGCGACTTGAGCCGCCCTAGGGAAATGGACTTTGGAAATGGACATTGGAAATGGACATTGGAAATGAACATTGGAAATGGACATTGGAAATGAACATTGAAATAGAAATCTCCGCCGAGGACGTCTCGAGAGTACAGAAATTGGCGTTATGTGCCAACGTCATTGAATTGTGTATAAAAGTCGTGATATTGTGTGTCAAAGTCCTGAAATTGTGTGTAAAGTTCATGAAATTGAGAGTAAAAGTTATGAAATTGTGTAAAGAAGTCGTGAAATTGTGTTGTAGAAGTCATGAAATTGTGTGTAAAAGTTATGAAATTGTGTGTAAAAGTCATGAAATTATGTGTAAAAGTTATAAAATTGTGTTGTAAAAGTTATAAAATTGTGTAAAAGTTATAAAATTGTGTGCAAAAATTATGGAATTGTGTGAAAAGCCATGAAATTGTGTGTAAAAGTTATGAAATTATGTTGTAAAAGTCATGAAATTGTGTGTATAGAAGTTATAAAATTGTGTTGTAAAAGTCATTAAATTGTGTGTAAAAGTCATGAAATTGTATGTAAGTCTGAAAATTGTGTGTAAAAGTCATGAAATTGTGTGAAAAAGTCATGAAACCATACATAAATGTCATGAAATTGTGTGTAAAACGAGATCAAATCATGCGTGGAATGCACGAAAAATCACAATGGAATCACAATTCGAGAAATATTTTACCTATAAGAAAAAATATCGATGTATGTAAATATCCACTCATTGGCTGTGACACTCATTTACCGTCTCATTGCCTATGGAATATTTATTGCCCCTCTGATATTTCGTCAAACACCGCGACCTTAATTGCAGGAGGCTGCCACGCTAGGATTGCAACAGAATATTATTGCTATAAGTATTGCACAAAAAATATTATGCATTGCCGCGTGCCTCTAATACGACGCAATGTAGCGTTATGTGGGCACATATTTTGCAGAATTAATCACTTTATTATTTCACGATATGTTGCATTATAATTTAAATTATCTATTGGTAATTATTGCCGTGGTTACGCCTAATTGATCTCCTTGGACAAAAAATTATTTACCCGCTGCTATCATGATGCAGCACCTCCACTAGTATGAATAATGTAAAGTATAGTGTAAAGTATTTACATGAATGATGTAAAGTCAAGGAATAACAGCATTACATTGAGTCTACGAGTGTCCTAATGTACACCTGGTCGAATTTACGCCACTCTCACATCAACTGATCTCGTAGTGTGGCTACAGTACGTGGACGATCTTCTCAACATGTAACATGTTGTTTTGTGTAGCCCTATAAATTTTTGATTAGGTTCATGTCTGGGGACTTATGCGGCCAATCTAATTACCAAAAATATCCTGAGTGACTATCATGCCTATAAATGACAGTTCTAGCCTGATACACACAGTACTTGTCATCCTGATAGACAATGCAACATATCTTTCTTCGTTTAGATATTATGCAAATGGCAAAACTTGGTATTCCAGCAGCTCAATGTAGCCATGCTGGTCTTGTCTGACCGATACCTCAACTAAACGAGCCACTTCTGTGTACTTGAAACTGCCCAGACTATAACAGATCCGCCTCCTTGTATCGCCCCTTGCACTCAGGGTTTGTTGAAATGGAGATAGAATCGTGATTCATGTGACCACATGACACTTTTCCACTCCTCTATAGTTCAATGTGCGTGTACTTCGGCTTGGTTTAAACGAGTGGTGGCCGCTCTTCCTCTAATTCTTAGCGAATCCTTCCTGTGATACCTTCCTTTTGCTCCATATTTATATATGTATATATTATTGACCTTTAATTTGGAAGCAAATATATGAAAAATTACAATTTAGGTGAAGAAGTTACGATTTTTTGACTTGGCGGATAATAAAAAGGGGAAATAATATTATCCAATGCACAATTGAGGCAGGATTGAAATTTTGTGAACTCGTGTGGCCTACCGTTACAGATATTCGTCCAATTACATATAAAATTACATACCCAATCATATACCTATTTCATACCTCGTTCATATTTTTCTATACGGGATTGATAATTATAGATGTACTGAATTGAAGCCAGTGTACTCATTTAAAATTGCTTGCATCGCTGCATCACTGTATTGCTGCATCACTGCATTACTGCATCACAGCATTACCGTTTCACTGCATCACTGCATTACTGCTTCACTGCATCAAAGTATTACTGCATCACTGCATCACTGCATTACTGCATCGCTGCATTACTGCTTCACTGCATCACAGCATTACTGCATCACTGCATTACTGCTTCACTGCATCACAGTATTACTGCAACACTGCATTACTGCATCACTGCATTACTGCATCACGGTATCACTGCATCACTGCATTACTGCATCACTACATTACAGAATCACAGCATTACTGCTTCACTGCATTACTGCTTCACTGAATCACAGTATTACTGCATCACTGCATTACTGCATCTTTGCATCACGGCATCATTGCATCACTATATCACTGCATCATCCCATCACTGCATCACTACATTATTGCATCATTGCATCACTGCATCACGGCATCACTGCATCACGGCATCACTGCATCACGGCATCATTGCATCACTGCATCACGGCATCATTGCATCACTGCATCACTACATTATTGCATCACTGCATCACTGCATCACGGCATCACTGCATCACTGCATCACTGCATCACTGCATCACGGCATCACTGCATCACTGCATCACTGCATCACTGCATCACTGCATCACGGCATCACTGCATCACGGCATCACTGCATCACTGCATCACGGCATCACTGCATCACTGCATCACTGCATCACTGCATCACTGCATCACGGCATCACTGCATCACGGCATCACTGCATCTAATATCTAACTAATATATATACAATAAATATCGCCTCCTCAGATGACAATCTGAGCAGAAATTAAAAAACGGAAGAGGACGTCGATGTGCCGGCACCTGCAGCACTGGGGCGAATTTTCTGCTAATTAATTTAATGAACACCTGATGGACGAATGAGCTGGGGGGCCAGTATACTGTATGTACTGGGGTGCCCTGTGTACTGTGTGTACTGGGGTGCCCTGTGTACTGTGTGTACGGGGACACCCTGTGTACTGTGTGTACCGGGACACCCTGTGTACTGTGTGTACTGGGGTGCCCTGTGTACTGTGTGTACTGGGACACCCTGTGTACTGTGTGTACTGGGGTGCCCTGTGTACTGTGTGTACTGAGGCGCCCTGTGTGCTGTGTGTGAAATTAACTACTCAACAAATTCATTCTTACCTCATTAACGATCGTGAAATTGCACACCTTCGAATAGTCCGCGCGTTGAGGGTCCTAATTATTCTCTTGTTTTAGGAAATTGCTCAACCGAGAATTATGGGTGCATTTGTCCATTTTTTGGACCAATCTGTGTTGTTGCGCGTCTTGCGAGCGTTACGCGTGTTGCACGTGTTGCGCGTCTTGTGCGTGTTACACGTGTTGCAAGCGTTGCATGTGTTAAGCGTGTGGCACGTGTGGCGCGTGTTGCGTGTGTGGAGCGTGTTGCAAGCGTTACGTGTGTTGCGCGTGTTGCACGTGTGGCGCGTGTGGCGCGTGATGCACGTGTGGTGCGTGAGGCGCGTGTTGCGCGTGTTACGAGTGTTGCGCGTGTTGCGCATGTGCATGCTGCATGTGCAAAGCATCGAGAATGTTCTTTTTTTGAGCGCATGGCACGTCGCATGAAAAGCCGTGTCGTGACGTCACTTGTTACGTCACTGACTGACTTTTAAGCCACTGAGTGTAATTGTAATGTCTCTGACTGTCACCAAACTGTTGCGTTATTAACTGTTAATGTATACACAGTAACCCACAGTAGGTTACAGTACACGACAACAGTGCATAGTCGGTAACAGTACACAGTTGGCAACCGTACACAGTTGGCAACAGTACACAGCTGGCAACAGTACACAGCTGGCAACAGTACACAGCAACAGAACACAGTTGGCAACAGTACACAGTTGGCAACAGTACACAGTTGGCAACAGTACACAGTTAGCAACAGTACACAGTTGGCAACAGTACACAGCAACAGTACACAGTTGGCAACAGCACACCTCTTTTCGAGTACACCAGTTACAGTACAACTGCTAATCCTCAGAGTTTGTGTGGTTTTCAGTTGGTCAGTTGTAGACTGATTCTCTCACGGACAGTTACAGTTTCTGCACAGATTTGGTAGTTTATTCGGCACTGCAGTTCGTGTTTGATAAAAGTGACAGTTCAGTAACTGCAACAGTTGTTCAGCTGTAACAGTTTCTCAACTGTTACGGCTTGCAAACTGCAACAGTCACACAACTGGAGTAGGTTTACTAGCCCTCGGTCTAGTTCTAGTGATTGAACGGCTCGGTCCTAGTCCTAGTTAACTAGTGTTAACTAGTTGGGGTATACACACAGCTCGCAGGGGTGCTGAACCGTTTTACATTTTTATTTGTAATAAATATCAAATTAATGACAAATGATGTAATAAATACCTGGTATTTTTTACGAATAACCTAATAAATACCTCGTGTTTAGCACAGCTAATATAATAAATATTGGTGTTAATTACAAATAATGTAATAAGTATTTGGCTTTATTACGACGAATGTAATTAATATTTGGTGTTAAATACGAATAATATAATAAATACTTGGTGTTTATTACGAATAATGTAATAAATACCTGCTGTTAAAACAAACAATGTAATAAGTACCTGATGTTTAGTACAAATACTGAAAGATTTACCAGGTATGTATTACATTGGAAATATTTACGAGGTATTTATTACTTTAGTAATATTTACGAGGTATTTATGACATTAGTAATATTTACATGGTATTTATTACCGTAGTAATATTTACCAGGTATTTGTTACATTACTAACAGTTACGAGGCATTGGTTACATTATTCACTGCGCCAGTGTGTCACTATCATGTTCATATGCGCACAGCTCCTGCCAGCGTGCAACCGATTCATTCTCATGTTTATCTAATTGTTTTGTTGTCATTACTCATTATCTTTTTTTATTCCTTTTGGTCTTTTCTTGTTATATTTTTATATTTTGTATGATTTATCTATTTTGGCGTTTGTTCCGTTAGAAATAAGTTCCGTTTCCGATAGTTCGAGTTTTTTTTCTACAGAGCAGCTTTTACTGTGTGTGTGTATTTTATGTACGCGTGTTTTTTGTGTACGCTTATTTTATGTACGCGTATTTTTTTGTGTAGGCATATTTTATGTGCGCTAAATTTATGTACGCGTATTTTTTGTGTACGCTAAATTTATGTACGCGTATTTTTTATGTACGCTTATTTTATGTACGCGTATGTCATGCACGCTGATTTCACGAACGCGTATTTGTTGGACATTGTCGTACGCGACAATGTCCCATGATTTTTCAGTGTCTAATTTTTCAACACTAGCATAATTTTATTTTGTATCTAATTTGCAGGGAGAGATTTCGACGGACTTCCTCTTCTTCTTCTTATTTTGATCATTTAATTTCTAATTTCATGTTTTTCGATGTAGATTTCCCAGTGCAGGAACGTTAGTACGATTTTAGGCACAGAATATTGATCATTATTTTGCCTTTGTTCGTCTACGCACACGTACACACACATACATACACATGCACAAATACACTTGCATGCACTGCACATTCATTTGTGCACTGCAGCTGTGGGGACCTTGTCCAACGTTGGTTCACAAGTTTTGCATGTATACTTTTGTACGTACGTATGTACACATATGCATGCGTGTACACATACATATACACTTAGAGGCATATATACGTACAGGCATATGTACAAAACATGCCTATGTAATACATACATACACACGTACATAATGTATCTCCATTTTGTATTCGTAATCTATTCCTTCTATTAAATTAACGCATTCATGACGCATCGCAGTAACTGCAGTACAGTAACTGTAACAGGGACTGTCACGCGACTCAGTGACCCAGTAAATGTAACAGATACTGTCGCATAATTCAGTAACCCAGTAACTGTAACACAGTAACTGCAACACAGTAACTGTTACAGATACTGTCACGCGACTCAGTGACAGTCTCAGTGGACGCAGTAGTTTACTACCGAGTCGAGCAGCCAATGGCAGCCGTGTGTAACGTCAGCGACTTCAGGTACAGTCACACACCTCAGATAACGTCATGTGCATATAACATCCCAGCTCAGGTACAGTCACACACCTCAGATAACGTCCTGTGCATACAACATCACACTTCAGGTACAGTCACACACCTCAGATAACGTCCTGTTCACATAACATCACACCTCAGGTACAGTCACACACTGCAGATAACGTCCTGTGCATAAGGCATCACATTTCAGATGTTATCTAATAACGTTATGTACCCCGCTAAGCCCTACGAAAAAGTTTCAAGATAATACACGGCATCCATCTATATATATAAAACGTTTTAGCAAGATTTACACTTCCATAAAGTCAGGCTCCAAACTGCACATGTACTTCAATATTCACATGCACACACACACACACACACACACATACACAATGTGTATGTGTGAGTGTGTGCTTATACAGCTGAAGACGATTCAATACACAAACAAACAAGTATGTGTATACGTATTCCTGTAACATGCCTTCCATTTTGTCACCTCATGTTAATTTCAGTCGGCGTGCGAATTTATTCCTTTTGCTTTTGTTCTTGGCTCATGAGTTTGTTCCACCCAAATAGGGATGCAGTTGTAGAGCAGGTGTATAGCTGTAGATGTAGGCAGCTGTAGAACAGGTGTATAGCTGCAGATGTTGGCAGCTGTAGAACAGGTGTATAGCTGCAGATGTTGGCAGGTGTATAAGCTGCAGATGTTGGCAGCTTTAGAACAGGTGTATAAGCAGCATATATTGTAGTAGCTGTAGTGCAGGTAAACAGGAACAGGTATTGTAGATGTTTGCAGTTGTATAAGGAGCAGATTCTGCAGTTGTATAA
>VOMN01057192.1:0-13115 GCA_014899125.1 Orchestia grillus | reverse complement strand
AGGAAAATGCTAGGAGAGAAAAAAGGAAAATGCTAGGAGAGAAAAAAGGAAAATGCTACGAGGGAAAAAGGAAATGTTAGGAGGAAAAGCAGGGTGCAGGGGAGGGGGAGCAAAAAGAAAGGGTAGAGGGAGCAAAAAGAAAGGGTAGAGGGAGCAAAAAGAAAGGGTAGAGGGAGGGGGGAAAACAAAAAGGGGGAAAGAAACCCCATTGAGAGAAGCGCGAAAAATGGGGTTCAGGAGAAATGGATAGGGGGTAAACCAGAAGAGGGAAGGGGGAAATGGATAAGAAGGACCAACATGGATAGAGGAAGGAGAAATGAAAAGAGGAAGGAGAAATGAATAGAGGAAAGAGAAATGAATAGAGGAAGGAGAAATGGATAGAAGAAGGAGAAATGGATAGAGGAAGGAGAAATGGATAGAGGAAGNAGGAAGGAGAAATCGATAGAGGAAGGAGAAATCGATAGAGGAAGGAGAAATGGATAGAGGAAGGAGAAATTGATAGAGGAAGGAGAAATTGATAGAGGAAGGAGAAATGGATTGAGGAAGGAGAAATGGATAGGGGGAAGGAGAAATGGATAGGGGGAAAGAGAAATGGATAGGGAGAAAGAGAAATGGAAAAGGGGAAGGAGAAATGGATAGGGGGAAGGAGAAATGGATAGGGGGAAGGAGAAATGGATAGAGGGAAGGAGAAATGGATAGGAGGAAGGAGAAATGGATAGGAGGACAGAAGAAATGAAGAAGGGCAGAAGAAATGAGAGGGGCATCAGACCTCAGCATCCAGCTGCTTCTGGAGGCGTGACACGCAGACGGCGAGGTGGTGGCGCTGCTGCACCAGCCCTGCCACCTCCACCCTCACGCCCGCCAGCTCCGCCTCCAGCCCCACGCCACGGCCGCGTCTGCACGAGGTCGCAGCCATGAGTCGCAGAGCCTCTTGTACCTCGGACCGTATGGGCCTCGGATCTAAGGTTGACTTTAGCTCTCTGCAGGCGTTTTGCAAGGAACTTGATAGTATTTCAGAGATTTGTCACCAGGAGCAGAGCGTTAAACTTCAAGTGATGGCTTTTGATATATTTGCAGAAGAGAGCTAATGTCAACACTAGGTCCGAGATACATCAGGTTTTGAGTACAGCAACTTGCTCTACAACTCTCATCATGGTCGTCTATTGATAGGCAAAATAACCCATCATATGTCAGCATGAAACCGAAATATAGAGGAAGTTGATCGTGGCAAAGACGGAAGTAGTGAGCTACAAGCTCACAGGGAATGCGGATCAGAAATAATATTTCCAACACTGAAAAATATAGATCAATTTATTTTACACTTCACCGAATTTCGGAGACCAATCAACTCATGCTGGAGAGTAAGTGCAAATAACTTAACCCTTCACTTCAGTAATTACCACTGCATTTCACTCCCTGACTAGATCACCTTGCACACAGAGGTAACTGCTCAAACTGTTACTAACTGCTCATTACACCACAAGTCGGAATCAAACGTGCAGTCAACAGTCACAACGAAATGAAAATTTTCAGGAGTGTTAACGGGAAACTTCCGTACTTGCCAGATCTGGCACACCATACAGTTAATGAAGGGTAAAATCTCCCACAGCCTCTAAGGACCGTGTTATAACCATCTTATGGAGTTGTTATCTTTACACTCGCGTGAGTCTCACGCATGTGCCGAGTGCATCCTTTGCTTCTCTCAACAAAATATCTAATTTATGTTCGCTACTTCACGTTGTGAACAAAAACGTTACAGTTAAAGAGAGTGGTTGGCACAACTTACGCTGGATAGAAAGTTGGAACCAAAGACTTCATAGTCATAGCTTACATTTCACTGCCCACACATCCCGAGAAACAAAAGAGAGCAAATTTACGGGCCGTCCTCGCTGCTCTGCCCTCAGAAAACCAAACATGACCCTCACAGAGGCGCACGAGACCGGCCCCAGTGCTGGCACCGCAATTACGAAAGCATTTGCATCATTCATTTACCGATTACCGATATTAATTAACATTCGGTACAGTAATTTCATTAAAAGAAAATTACATATACTGAATTGAAAGGTGTATAATTTGAAACATCCGCGTTTTTTTTTCGTTTATTTAACCCAAACTTTCGCGCGTTACTAATAAATTAAAAAATACCGAATTAGACTTCAGAAAAACACTACTTGCGAGCCTAAATAATCTACTGGGCATTTCGGGGAAACTTTTACCTTACTCATCGCTCACATCAACAGACTAAAAGGAGTGAGAAGTGATCTGTTCATTACGACCTGAAGGCAACAACGCGGAGCGCTTTAAATATTTTTGAAGCATTTACTTGCTCAAGAGAGAGTCCCAACTCAAATATGCGAGTTCATGATCAAACCTGCACCAACTTGGGCATATTCAGACATCGCAATCATTATAATTTCCCTCTATCGAGGTTTGTTGATGCGAGCGTCAACTATATATACAGAAATCGAAAAAAGTGCACTCAACGTTTGTAATTTAAGAATTTCAAAACATAAGACCCGCGCACTCACACAAACTGCCAGCTGGCACTACCTACCGGCGTCTAATTAGAGTTACACTACACTTAAGCATTAGATAAGCAAGTGTAAGTCTTTTTGCTTCGCAATTATTGAATTACAAAGAGTGAGTACATTTTATTGGATCTCTGTGGTAAGAGAAGGATTTCTTACGTGAGCACAAGCAGCAAGTTTACCTGGACGACTGAGGGGCGCTGGCGCAAGCCGAGGAGATGCTGTCGCTGCTAAGGGCACAGCTCGTCACCTGGAAACCATTAATAAAGCATGATATTAGGGCTTCATCAAATGAAAAATGCATAATGTAATGGGCGGAAACAATTTAGAGAGAAAATATAGGGGCAAATATGGGCTCTGATATGGCCGAATTGCCCCATAAGTCTAGTTATATAATGACCTCCCTAGAAGAAAGACTCAACACGCCTACTTTCATTAAATCTGACAACGTCGATACCCTTCACTCGAAGAATTTGCATGTCCATTACAGTAAGAAATACGAAGCATTTGAGTGGACATAACATAATGCACCCATTACATAAATGACGCAAGGCATTTATAACGTACGACAACGTACACAACACGCCGTCAATTATATGACTGAGTATATTCAGACACTTATCATCACTAATTCGTAACAAAATGAAGTACACAATAGTAGTAATGAAATATGCATTATCAAATATGGTTTATTGTGAACAGGGGAATTTTTGATAAAGCTCCTTTTAGCATACCCAAAAATTTAACCATCCTAGCATAACTTAGATGACATCTAACAAGCATCAAAACTAAATTGTCAATTTCTGAAAGAAAAGAATCCCACTAGCTCATTCAAAAAACTACTCTCCATTTACTTAGAAATTAGACGACATTCAGCCATACAATTAAGCTCGCTTGTGAAGGCAATGAGAAAAATATTTCAATCATTCGAAACTGCTGAGAGATCACAGCAAATGATGAGTATTTGCTATAAATTCATGGCCCACGACTCATATTTTTGAATAAAATCCACAACGAAATCACCCATTGAAACGTAAGTAGAATTAGATCACCATTTACAAATTAAACCGACATGCAAGCCTTCTTGATTGGTGTCTGGAGAATTTCTAATCTTTTACTGATCCTTCTCTAGGTCATGGAGTCCGCTGAGGAGCACATCGCCGTAATTTGTCACCGTGTGTCAACGTCGAATACTTTTGCAATAGTAGACAGAACAGCCAGTCTCTGACGACAACAAACTCTCTGCCTGGCCGCCTTGACGAAGCTGAGTCCATATCTAACCAAGTCAAAATTGCTTTAATGGTGTGTTGTCAGTGAAACTCTAGACTTCTGAAGTCACCCACTTCAGTGGGCACCAGAGGCGCTTCATCATCATTGGAGAAGTGTAGTTGGCACGTTTTCCAACCATCCGGCCATCAATGACTGATATAATGGTAGGTGGAATAATGGCGGATACATTTCATCATGGCACAGAGCGTTGATGTTGCTTTTGGTTAGAAGCCTTTTAGGACATCTCACTCAACAATTATCCAGAAAAAAACTAAGATTGAACGAAGTTTCACCTCTACTACCTACAAAAATACATTCTTTTAGCCTTTCTGAAATTGCTTAGCTACCAGTTCATTCACATCAACAGAAGGCATGATAGACTGCACCTTTTACTTACTTGGAAGAGCCAAGCTCTCTCTAAGCAATTCATAACTAAACTGTGGGAATGACATTTACAAACCAATAACCCTTGATTGAATGGTTCTCAATTAAAATTTTCATCTGATTTTCGCAGTTATCAAATTCCCTGGTTTTCCTTTAATCTTGGGGTTGCAGAAAGGAAACAGTTTTAATATAAACATGAAATTATAAAAAAATCATTTTCCAAATGTAAATCGGGCACGAACTTCAGTCTGTTAACGGTCACTACCCACGTGACCGACGGTGCATTCACACTGTCTGTGTAACGCTCAGTAACAGCGTGAATGTACCAACTGCGGCGTCTACGTATGTCGACAGTGAATGCGTCAAACACTACGTCCACATCGAGTATGTCGACAGTGCCGTTGATAGATTGGAAAAACACCATCCCCCAACACGACAAAATAACAAGAAAAAGATGCGAGTAGTGAGAACAAAAAAGTGGCACTCACGACGCTGCTGGCGCTGGCAACCCGCCTGTGCTGAGAGACGGGGCCGCGGGTATGGTCGTCCGTGCGGGGGTCTGAGTGGCTGCCCCCGCTGCTCAGGGAGGCCAGGTGCAGCTCCAGCGACGCGGGCTGTGAGCTGCTGCCTAGCTGCAGGCACCCACCTGAATGTGCACACAAAAACCCCTATGTGATACGCGGCCGTTTGTGGCTGCCTTGCGTTGCTGTAACTCCCTGCTACGGGATGTTTACAGACGAAAACGAGTATTTTGAGACTGCTTATTCATTTACTACTGACGTGTGGATGCGCTGGGGAATGGTCGATTTACATAGAGAAAGCTTCAGGAAACACGAGTAAACTCGTTTCGAGCTATTTTTGACAACCGAATTTTTTTCAAGAGTTTCCTATGAACTGAAGTTGGGTAAAAACGAGTTTGCTCGTCCTTGCCAGGAGATGGGTTTATATCACCGTACTGAACGTTAGTACTCACTCGTCATGCTGGTAGCGACTATACTAGATTGCTCGACACGCTTCGCTAGGCTAGGCTTCGTATTGTTTCACTCTTGGGCTACAGGTAACAATTCAACAAATATTTAACACGTTTTCTGCGACGGTGTCTTGAGAAAGAAGTAAAATGATAAATTGGTGGATCGCATCCCAAAAAATGTGTAAAATGCCGAACGTCGTTTGTGAATCTACTCATGGTTTACTCATTCTTCGATACTGGCATCAGTTTCATCATTTTTAAGCCACTCTTGCCTCATAGCCTTGAGCTAGAGCATCTAACAAAAGAAATTGAAAATTGTAGGTTCATTTCAATTTAATTGATTGGGATCACAATAGATGGTTTGAATGATTCCCTGTTGATAAAATAATTTCAATTTTCGAAGCCCTAAATTTGTACGCATCCCAGAAATTTATGATTCATTGTTGACGCATACATCATGTGCTACCGTGTCGACGCTAAGCTCAGTTCAGCCTGCATAAACACCCCACAAATTGCAACCCGAGTTAAGCCCCCAACTGGACTCCATCAACACAGGTCTTTTCAACCACCGCTGCCATTTTCGTCAGCCTTCGAAGCTACATGACTGCTTCAGTCAAATCATCCAAGAGCCACACTTGCACGTCAACACAAGGATGAGCATGCGATGTTATTCCCTATTTCCCAGCCCTCGATCTCACGAACACACATGGACTCGATCCTCCATCGACCAAAAAGACATTACGATCCCGCGTCACACGAATGCTACTGGTTTGTTGTAAAGAGTGAAATCCTGCCTCATTGCATATATAGGTATACATAAAAAGGAGCACAATCATTGCTATAAAAAACAAATATCGACACTCAGACCAGTCTGGTTTCGTAAAAATACTACACGTGATCAGGTATATTTCTTGACACAAATTGGTTCAGACGCTCAAGTAAAGAGTCATCAGTGAAATTGGGCAGGTTTGCGTACCAGATGCGGCCTTTGTTCTGGTTGTGGCGTTCGCTTCTAGTCACTGTAACTGCTATTGAAGCGAGAGTTTTCATTCCTAGCATGAAGTAGCTCTCATGTTGATTTTTGACCTCAATCAAGAGCTCGCCACTTCTGGTTTCTGTTATTTTATTAGGTTCTCCACCCAGCTGAGAGTAGATTTCACCTCCATAAACAGGAGACAACGCCAGCACCGATTGTTTCGTCGTGGCAGGTCCCTCTGTTGGTTATAGGAAGGTTCAGCAATGGAGTGCTCATTTCGAAAAGCTCCATGGGGCTCAAGCGTCAGCTCATGATGCCTCGACTGTCTGCGGGCAGGACTCCCAACCACGGGCCCATGCTGCAATGATGGCTGTTCGATGGCTCTGCGTTAACATCGCACATTGTATCATTCCTCGGTGGCCGGGTTGCATTCGGTTTTATAGTCACATTTATAGTCTGTAGCGATCCAGCTGCAGCACTACTGCTCACAAAAACAGACTGCGTCGGCAAATGCGTCAGTAACCCTAGGGGAGAACTTCCAGGATCGATGTCCATAGATCAAGGCCAGGTGGTCAACGTTTGCAGATACTCAAGGTCAGGCCCAGAAGTTTTTGGTGAAGATTCCATCACAGTGCTGGCGAATTCATTCGCACGTCAAGCAGATACATCGGCCTCCTAACGGAGATCCCTACTGTTGGGCACACGCAGTCCCAACGGGATCACTCTTCAGAGTCCCGAAATCAAGCAGGTCGTTGCAGTTGACCACGAGCTGGGCGCCACCCCTTCTCGCGGCGTTCAAGCAGCCCCTCCACTGACCCCGTGGCTCCCTCGGCTATCCCTCGCCATGGTTGACAGATCAGGTGGATCGGAACTAAGTCCCCACAAAAGTAGATTTGTCAAGGAGATGGTCAAAAAAAGATCCATTAGTAGTCCAAATCTTTATCCGGGTTTCTGAATGCCACCTCCGTTAGTCTGGTCCCTCAGTGCAGGCCCACCCGACATGGTTGCACCTGGGTCAGTTTAGCTTCGCACTTCTCAGGGACACACACAAGCCTCCACCCCCTCTCTCGGCGACTAAAACGAGGTGGTCCGGGAGGTCAGATACCGATGACGCACAGTCACCCAAGTAGACGCAAAATATGTGCGCAGGACAAGCCTTGAAATAGGTAGCCTTATTAAAACCTGTGTTCTATAACCACCATCACTATTGCTACCCACTGCACCTATGTCGAGGAGAAAGAAGAGGGTAGGCGCACCTGAGGAGGAGGCGTAGGGAGGCGGAGGCGAGGTGGCACAGCGAGCTATCTTGCCGGCCCGCGGGCTGAGGAGGTCAGGGGAGCTGCGGCGGCCCGCGCTGCTCACGTCACATGGGGAGCTCCAGGTCCCCTCGTCCCCACCTCCCACAGCGGAGCGTTTGAGTGACGTGCTGCTTGTGCCCCACGCTGCTGGCATGCTGCTGGGCTGCTGCTGGTCACTGTAATGCAAACAGAGTCATGTATTCAAAGTTGCTCTAACTCAAGTGCAGAAGACATTTGCCCTCGCATTATGGCTGTCATTGAAATCAATATCTTGATCTCAAGATCTGTGCTCATCAGACTCCTTTTTTGCTGTATCTTTGTTTAGCCTATAGCGGAAGTCAGAATGGCGGCATCGATTACGGCGCACACTGAAAATTCGACACCGGGACTTCTTCGATACATGGCCGGCACCGACACTTCGGTACGAGCCTGATGGCGGTCTACAAAATTTTGATTATGTTTCTTCAAATCCAGGACAATACTTGTATAAATTTAAACTATTTATTTATTTATTTCCAACTCAGCAGCGCGACTCTCGATGGTGCAGCGATCTCAGATAATAAATTTAGCAATTTACAGCGTATATTTGAAATAATTAAGATTTTGAATAATCATTTGCTTCCCTTCGTCAGAAACAACACACCTATTTACCAGAATGAGAGCTAACTGATTTCCTTCACCTTGAATAATAAATTATAATAACAAAAAATAAATATTCTACGAAGATGGCCACCGTTTGATCAGATACACGTAAAAATTTTCAAAAATTGCACGGTTTGCGCAAATTCGAATTACAAACTTCCAAATAATATATGAGCCATTACAGTAAAAAGACTATTAACATCATTTTCTAATTCTTCGACATCACCGCGTGACATCCAACTGGAAAACTGCGTTAAATTACGTAACGCTTTCAAAATATCATCCCCACCTGACAAACCAACGCAAGACACAAATCAATGTAATGATGACCGAATCTGGACCACAAAATGAAACTTTCTCATAGGAAGAAAGCCGAGTTCACCGAAGTTGTACGTACCTGAACAAGGTACAGGATGAGGCAGACACAGCAGCAGCAGTAGCAGAGGCAGAAGGAGGTGGGCTGGTGAGGACGCTGCTGCACAGGCTGCTGTTCAAGCCGCCCGGGAGGAGGTAGTCGCCCATACACGAGCCGTCTAAGCTGATGTCGGCACCACTGTAAAAATATATACCGATTGACAATATCCACTCTTGATTTAAGAACCGTTCAGAGGCACGACGTAATGTAAAACTCAAAATTTTTTGTTCAGAGAAACAATAAACATATATCCAATAAACACTATTCCTCTTAGTAGAAAAATAGGTACGATTTCGTTCTTCAATAGGATACATTTTTCTACACGATTTCGAGTGTCACCTGGTTGCTTCGCCTAGCACCGACCCGAGCGAAGCGAGTAGTAATTGTAGAGGGGTGCCCTCGACGACATCTGTGCCAGAGATAAATAGGAAGAACATAATAGAAGGCTAGTAGATAGAAAACTGAATAAGCAATATGGACTCTCGCGGGCCTGAGAGCATAAGCCTACCACACGCATCTTGTGAGATGGTGATGGAGAAATTCAAGCTACGCGTGAGATAGGCAAGCCGAACGTAGGTGCGTGAGGTAATGACTTGGCGTACTCGAAGGGGTACCAGGAGGGAACGCCGGAAGAAGCTGCTGAAGGACGAAATGTCGGAACTTCGGTCGATCTGTTTACACTGAGAGTGTAAGTAGGCGTACGCGGAGCTAAGCCACGGAGGAAGGCGTTCCGTTATGAGAGTGCCAAAGGAAACCCTGCTCTCAGAGTAATGCGGGGGGCCAAGTAGAGAAGGTTCCTTCTAGGACCAAGTCCCCCAGAAGAGAATGCGAAAGGGTTCTGAACCAAACTGAGGGCATAGAATTGAGTTTATTCTAGAGGGCCTAAATTTCTCCATGGAGAGGCTGAAAGCTCTATCCCACTGATGAGAGGCTACTCTGGTAGGGTCCAAAAGAACCGGGTCCAGATGCCTGACACCAAAGTCGAAGCCGTGGGGGCCAGGGCACCTGGTATGAGTTATGATTGGGCTAAGCCCAAGGAAGGTCGGGTAAGGCACAGTCGAGACGTGAGAGTGAAATTGCGTGTGCTCGCCCTGGTTTAGTGCTGCTCGGAGTAGAGGGCCTGAAGGGCCGGAGCGATGGCGCTAGAGAAGGGAGAGAGATCCCCAATTGCCCCTGGGAGCCTTTGACCTTATCGGCTCGGCCGCAGGAGAGTAGTTCAATGTGATGCTCTCGGAAGCGAGGGCTACGGATAGAGCTCTGTAGCGGCAAAGAGGGCCGGATACGAAGAGCTCTGGAGGGTCGAAAAGGGGACTCGCCGGGGGTCGTCTACACGACAGCGAAACGTAGGTAGGTGAGCGTGCTGGAGAGAGAGTAGAGGCTGAGTTGTGAACTCACCTACACTGGCGCTAGGTCACATATGCGGCTTGAGAGAAAATAAAGGGTCCAGACCGTGGCAGTCTGGGGTGAAGGTCGAGCGAGGTGCGCTACGGGACTTCGATGAGCGTGCTCAGGTTGAAGAGCCGAAGGAAGAGCTACGAATGCTCTAGGCTGGCTGATAGAGTGCAAGGAGCACCGTTGGGCAGGGGTAAAAACTTGTGGTCGAACCCGGAGTGTGTACTGTAACAACTCATGAGAGGTGGCTCGAAAGTGGATCACAAAATACGTCAATGAAGAAAGAATGTGTCAAGACACAAGGTAGTGGTAGGCCTAAGCCAAGGGAGCCGGAAGGCAAGAACGACGGGGAGAACCGACCAAGGGCGTAATGATGAGACCCCATGTTGGGGCGAGGGGAGATCGAGCAGGAGCTCGAGGTGCCTCGCATTTGATAGACTCTAGTCTAGAGGGTAGTAAGAGGGCAAATAGTTGCGGAGGCTTGATTCTCGAATAACAAGTTGTACGAGGAGTGAACGCCAAGGAAGAAGATTTCTATACCTCAGGAACGGGGCGGGATCGATTGGAACCTGAGTATTCGGGGTCTAGAACAGAAAGTTTGTACTTTCTAAGAACACGAACGTGGTCCTGTGTTCAAGAAACACGAAGCTCAGGCTTGAAGATGAGCGTAATTGAGGGTCTCCCTAGTGAGCATTGCGGAAAGAGGCCATACGACTTGGGTGACAAGTTGCATAGCACAGGGAGTTCGACGAATTCTTGACGGTGCAACTGAGAGTGAAGTGGGGACTTCAAACCTCTATTTCAGCTCAGTGAAAGGACGTAAATCGTAAGGGATCTGCCTTGAAGGTTCTACGGAATATCTGTGTCGATGATCCGGGAGTGCAGGCCGTCGCCGTGAGCACATAAGCCACCGTACTCTCACATTGCTGAGAACAGGCCGAGGTGTAGCGAGCAGAAGTCTTCAGGAGCTGGGAGGTTTATAGTATGCAGCTGAGGGCCGAGTCCGCTTTTTTGCTCGAAGACAGCAGCTTTAGGCAGCTTTAGGTTATAAGAGCCTTGTTAGCTCGATGATAGAGACGGAGCTTCGAACTTCCGAGGTTGGAGTGGAAAGGCTCGTGGCGGTTAGGTACCTCTAAGGAAACCAGTGCGATGGAGGGTTAGACGTCGCGGTCCTTCCGTGGTGGATACAAATCCAAATCAGTGGTGGAATGGTTCCTCTGTTCTTACCCGAGGGTTAAGGACGGCTGGGAGGATATTTCCCGATGATATCGGGGACGGATGGACTCACGGTACTCATCCGAGAATAGGGAAGTGGTACGATAATATCTACCTGGAGAGCTCGTCCAAGAAGCGAGTCACAGAAGGGCTGTAGTGAGGAACCTCTGGAAAGTAGATTCTACGCAATTCGCGAAGTGGAACTTTGACAAGTCTTCGTGCCATGGATACTAGTAGCTGTTCACTCGGGTAGGTAGGGGGGAGGAGTGTTATGCCGGGACGAGCCGGACTCGTGTATGCGGACCGAGCTGATGTCCTGCTGGATAGTTTCCCTTGGGGCCGGAGCCCAAGTTATTGTATAATAAAGCAATAAGCACTTGCTGATTGCGAGTAGGATATGCCCGGACGAATTCGCAACAGAGTATGAACTAGAACTAGACGCCACGAGTAACACTAAGACTGAGAAAGTCTAACGATAGACTTCTATAGGTTAAAGTTGAAAGTGCGAAAGAGGAGTAGTTATCACACTACTTCATAGATAACAGAGAGCGTCCGTTCGAGCGATTCTCTCGGTAGGCCCATTAGGGAAGTGAGCTTAGGCGAATGCATAGGGAAGAGCTAGGGAATTCGACATGGTCCGATTTTCTCTCCCGGTTGGGACCGTTTAACGGCAGTCCCTGCTATGAGTACGTAGGGAGTGGTCTACGTAGGGTTATGGCAGCACCTATTCGGAAGGTGAGCCGCATGAGCTAATAAGATGAAGGCGTGATGAAAGCCTATGCCGCACCTGTGCTCGGGAGAACGGGTGGGTATGGTCGGTGAGATAAGTTGTGATCACAAGGGTGTGAACCTGTCTTTGCCCTATCCGCGGAGGGCAGCACTTGCGAGCTTGGCGGACGGGTAGGGTAGTAAATACAAAGCCTGGTCGAGTAAGTGTGCACGACCGAGGTTTCTAATATCATTGATACAGTAAATTTCCTATCTCAGGGGAAAACCGAGTTGCAGTCTTCCAGAAGGGCAGTAACGAGCATGTCTGGTCAAGACATCAAGGCGAAGGCACGACCGAGGATGTAGGATTTTTCGCCTTTCGGCGGAGCTCGCTGCTGAGTCCTTGCCGAGGGGCAAAAATAATATGGGTGCCTGGTAAATCATAAGGTGCGCAGGCACAACCGGGGCTGAGTAAATTAGGCTCTTTAGAGTAGTGTTTCACCCTAGTACTAGAGTTCGATGGAATCCTCGTAGAACTTCAGAAGGAAATTGTTACTTCAATCACCAAGGTGAGTTCGGGAGTTTGAGGTAACGAGTAAGTTTGGTCAAGTTACGAAGTGCAGAGGCACGACCAAGGCTGTTAGTAGTTTGGCTCACGAAGTAGGAAGTCGCCCTCATTACTACATGGGTCAATGGAAACCTCAAGTACGTCAATGGGGTAATGTTGAACGTTTCCGATCATCAAGGTAAGTTGGGATTATGGAGTCGACTGCAAACATACGTGGTCCCTTTTTTGGCTAATTCGGGGCTGCAGTCTTCTCGAAAGGCCAGAAGCGCTGAGCAAGCCTGGTGAATATCAGGTGCGCAGCACGAGTGAGGCTGCTGGAATTTTTTGTGCTGTTGCTGCAGCTGCTGGTATTATAAATAGGAGGAAAGAAGCCGGGGTCGCTTTCGCTGTCTGACCGCCAAGTGGAGTAGATCTCCTTTACTCCTAATGCTAATGGAGTTCGATGGAATCATCTAAGCAGTACATCAAGGGAGCATAATTGAATCTTTCAATGTACACGACCAGCATGGGAAGTGGAAGGATGACGAAGCGAATCAATTGCATTTTTCTTTTTTATTCGTGCACAAGAAACCCAAGGTGTGGATACAGATTGGATAATCTGCTGGTAGAAAAGGTGACAGAAGCAAGAGCGCCCAATCCATGACCGTCCGCCGAGGAGGACGAAGATCTGATGCACAGAGTATATATATATATATATGTATATATATATATATATAGAAGAGGGAGCATAGAGAGCGGCTTACGTAGGAA